>CAUYON010098003.1:0-35027 GCA_963573935.1 Arctocebus calabarensis | reverse complement strand
GATGGTGACTGTCTCTCCTAGAGATGCCGACAAGGAGGATGCAGACTGGGTCATCTGAATGGCACACCTGGCACCTGAGATTAGAAACATAAAAACAAACATCCATCGTATTAATAAAGTCATAAGAGGACCCCCTGAGGAGCCAGGCAAGAATGACCACATGGGCTGCATAAATCCCTTGCGTTTTCTCTCCTTACCTGGGAGCCAGAGCAGCAGTAACCCTAAGAGCTGAGCGGTAACCCTCATGTCTATGTTGTGTTCTGTTGGGAACAGACTCCTGGACAGGATAAGGGTGTGATTAGCTTGTTAATAAGGCTCCAGAGTGGGAAATGAGCCCCTGAACATGCAAATCAGCAGGAGATGGGCAGGCTGGGTGCAGCTGCAGGGCTGGCTCATCTCACTGACTCAGAACAGGCCCAGTGTCCCCAGGTGTGCCAGATCATGTCAGGGCAACACAAATGTACTTCTTCCTAGGGACCACAGACACAAGGCTGCTGTCTTGTGAGTAGAATTTTCTATTGATACTTTGAGGTTCATGTCATGCTCCTCTTGATCCCTCTCCTTCTGAGACAGGGTCTATAGGTCTAACACAACTGTCAAATCTCCCAGATATCTTTCAGGCTCCCTGATTTTGGTACATGGTCTTGTCCTTCGCTTTTTAAATTAGGATAAAATTTATGGCAAATTTCCTATATGTGATTATTTAAAAATTTCTGTTTTCTGTTCTCTGTTTTCCCCTCTAACTAAAGGGCACAGCCTTGGAATTGGAGTCTAAGTTGGAATAAACATGAGATGATGGTCAAGAAATGTTCTGAGAATTTCTTTTCTCTAAGTAGGTTTAAGACCAAGACCGTATCGTCTGAACAATTGCTCTGAGTTGCAGAAAGAACAGAAAGGAAAGTCATATGAGGATGGAGATTAAGCCACCCAGCTTTTATTGTAGCAGAGGTGGCAGGTTCTCATGCCCTCTAGTGGTGGTTCCAAGTATAGACAATCCTGTCTGTGCAACACAGCGAGGGCTGGTTTGTATGTGCACTGTGGTCCTGATGACATCTGTGTCATTGATGACCCAGGGGATAAGCTGTAACATAAATTAGCACATTTTAGTTTTTTAATTTCAGGTGATTACAGGGGTATATCTATTTTGATTACATAGTTTACTTTTGTATAGTTAAAGTCAATGTCATAGTTGTGCCCTTCACCTAGAAAGAGTGCTATACATACCCATGAAATGTACCTGTTGGTTGAGAATTTACCCATCACCTTGTTCCCTTCCTCCCAACTTAAATTTCATTGAGTTTTGCTTCCATATGAAAGTATAGGTGCTGATCCGTTTGTTTCAATTCGGTATTAAGTGCATGTGGTGTTTGTTTTTCCAACACTTGTTATACTTCACTTAGGAGAATGGTCTCTAATTATATCCAGGTTTCTGCACAGCCAAGACATGGTGGGAGAAAATATTTGCATGCTATATATCTGACAAAGGGTTAATAACCAGATTCTACATAGAACTCAACCAAACTAACAAGAAAAGATCAATCAACCACATTAAACTTTGGTCAAGAGACATGAACAGCAACTTTTCGGACAAAGATAGTCTGATGGCAAAATTGATTCATTTTAATTTCTTGGTTTTAAAAAATGTATTCTAAAAGTCACCATTTAAATCAATATTATTATTTAAGAAATAAAAATCATGTAATTTATAAAGATGAATATATTTTGAAATGCATCTAAAAACATACAGCTTATCCACCTAAAATGGTTGAAAGAATCAGAATCCAGTTTTAAAGAGTTGATTCAAGTGAAAGGCTGTGAATGACCATCTGAGAACCATGGAGTGCATCAAAAGGTGGTCCCCATTTCAGAGAAATTCTTAAATAGGTGGAAAACAGAGAATTTAGTAGGATTCTAACCTTTTACATAAAAGGCTAGTTCATGAGGTACAGCCATTTAACTAGTTAAAGCTTGTTTTCATTTCCTTTCCAGTTTAAAAGAGTATATTTAACTTTGCATATTAGACAACATGATAGGCATGAAATCTTTGTATGAGAAAGGAAAGAGGGAAGGCAAGTTATACTGAAAATCAACAGTTGAGAGGGAAGAAGTCTCCCCTGTTGCCCTTTACTCACTTATAACATTTATAAGACAATTTAGTTAGGAAAAGACTGATCTATAATCAGAGAAGAAAAGGGTCACAGCTACCTGGGTTACAGTTGCCTGTTTATGTGACTCAAGTCTCATAATCATATTCTCTTAACATTTAAAATATTTTAGAGTCCCAAGAGCTTAGATTCTGAGTTAGTTATGTTCACATTTTCCTCTTCTTTATGAAGATATTTTGAAGAAAGCATCAAACCATGAGTTTAATAGTTTGACTTTATGTTCAGGAGTTTTGGTTCCAAGTCCCTGGGAAGGCTCATTCCTAAGATGACCAGGTGAGGGGTTTCTGTCCATGCTGTGCAGCTGATGCAGTATGGGTGGAAGTTAAATCAACATGAAGAGTAAGACTTTGTGATCTTAGGCATGATAACAAGCTATGTTTTCAATTAATACAATTATTTGGTTGAACATAATTTTAACCTTTCTAACTGTGCATTGATTTTCTTATAAAAAATGTTATAGTGAATGTAATGTTATATTCTTATATATTCAGTGTATATAAGAATAGGACAAAATTCAATGCGCAGTTATAGTTCCTGGTAAAAGTAAGAGGTTTTACCATTAAGTTCCCCAAGATCCAAAGTAAAATACTCTTTAAGTAACTAGATAGATCTGAAAGATTGCATTAGAGTTTTCTTATTAACCATCAATTTATAAATGTTGTTCCATTTGTCTGGCATATAAACGCAATATTCTGTTTTTGTGATTATGTAAATATCTCCTTGCCCAACACTAGTCATGCAGTTTTGTAATACAACCTTTCTCAAGAAGAATAGCATTATTGTTTAATAATGAAATAACCAGACAACTATCATTTAGGACCTTTGTTTATATAATTGGCTAGAGCCTCTCCATGCCAAATAACATAGTCAATATCCGGTTGTAGTTTGAAGATGGAAGCTAGATGATCATACCAATGGAATACTCGAACCCAATGAGATTGTAGGAGGAAAATATACAGGGTTTGATAGAGTTTGAACTATTCCACTTTGTGCCCAGCCCCAGCCATAACCCAAGGTCCGTCATCCTGTCCATCATCCTGGGTATAAACATGGTCATAGGTTAGTGCCACATACGGGACGTTCTGTTTGGAGTTACCCAATAAACATCTGGTCCATAGGTCCATTCAGTGGCATGCCAACCAGTATCTGTAACATAATGTTGTGCCTATACAATTCTGTGGGTATCCATTCCGTATTTCTTGTGCAACTCAGGAAAGTATTTGGGCATGTATTTTTGGTATGATTTCTCTTTTTCCACATAAAGGGGCAAGCTGACTAAGTTGACTAAGGGAAGAGATAAAACAGATAATAATCTGTCCCAAATTTCTGTCATATAATTCTGAAGTAAGTTGCCTTATTTCTCAATTGTGATGGTGCCCTTATTTTATCTCTAATTGAGGCAAAGTTTAAGCCATATACATTTTTTGACAGCATTGATGTGTCTGGTAGATTTCTCTTCATACTGTGGTGTAGTACTTTGCTACTTTGTTTTACCTCTCCAGCCCTTGTGGCTTCTGGGCTCTGACCTTTAGCTTTTGGATAGTTTTACACTGGTAGGTGTCTATCATGCTGATCATTGTATGATGCAGGTCTGAGTACTTCCAGCAAGGCAGGTCCAGTCTTCACAAATTCCATCGGTGATTGCTTGTCTGAGGGAGTCTGTATTTCTCCCTCATGTAAGAAACTTAGTTTTGCAGGATAAAAACTAGACTGGCTATTATCCTGTTTTAGAAGGCTGAGGCTGAATCCCTCCTCCCCTTCTGGCTTGTTGAGTTTCAGTCTAGAAGTCAGCAGTTAGTCTGAACTATTTTCCTTTATGAATTACGGCCTATTTTTGCCTGACTGTGCTGATAGGAGTGCCTCTTTTGGGTTTACTTTGGCTTGGCTAATGATTGTGTGTCATGGGGACTGCCTCTTTATGATGAATCTCCCAGGAATCTGGTATGCCTCTTGGACTGGATCTCTGGATTTCTAGAAAGGCCAGGAAATTTTCTTCAATAATTCTCTCAAAGAAATTATCTAACCCTTGTGAACTTTCATCTTTACCCTCATGAATGTTATGATTGTTTTATTTGGTCTGTGTACATAGTCCTACATTTCTTAGAGACTTTGTTCATTCCTCTTATTTCTCTGCTCATTCTCTCCAACTGACTAGTTTAGCACAAAAGTGTTATCTTCAGTTCTGAGGCTCTTCTTTTGCCCGATTGAGCCTACTCTGTAGGCTTTCCACTGTGCTCTGTAATTCCTTGAATGGATTTTTTATTTTCAGAAGTCCTGTTTGGGTTTTATTTAATACTTCGGTTCCCTTAGACATTTACTGCATTGTCCTTTTCATTTCTTTTGTGTTTCTATTTTATCTTATATTTCCATGAACTAACTTATAACCATTGTTCAAAATTTGTTACCTGTCATTGTAATCTTTTCATTTATGTTGATATCACTAATAAAGGGGTTTTCTTTGATACAACCCTAAAAACAAGTCTTCCTGTTTGAGGAGGGAGACTTTCTCTAGGTAGTGTCTTATCAGCTTGGTTTTTCATATTTCCTGAGTTTTTCTAGTGATTTCTTCTAATCTTACCTCTCTATTGAGAGCTGAGGGTAGGGTGTTGGAGCTGGCTTAGGGGCTTGTCAGGAGACACTGAACATGACACAGACCATGTCAGGGAGAAGAGTACTGGTCCTGAGTTGCTTGTGGATTGGACTAGCAGGTTTAATGACCCTCTCAGGTTACCTTGAACTGCTCTTTTCACCTCTTACTGACCAAGTATAGGGAGATTGATCCCCCACCTTACTCTTGCTTACTCTCGGAGATGGCAGAAGGTATGTGTGAGTTTGAGTTAACCACAGTTCATTTTCTTTACTTGTAAGATGCTTTGATGTCCTACATAGTGGTTCTACCAGTTGTTGGTTGATGATTGTGTAAGTGAGCTCACTACCAAGATGTACTTTGTGACTATAGTAGATTTTGGTCCCCCAGGTGGAGTACTAGAGTGCTCCAAGCTTTAGGAGGGACCGTGTAGCTCCCAGAGGGTTTTTTGAGCTCCACCACCAAGATAACAATGGAGAGGCAAGGCAATGCCCAGCCAGTGGGTTGTGCCTGTTAGTAGCTGGGTCTACAGAAAGGAAGAAGGTGCAGTTCTCTTTCTGGGACCTGGACTGGCTCCAGTCCCTCAGGAGAAGCTGGAATGACCCAGGTGGTGGCTGGGGCCCCTGTGGCTTCCAGAGGGATCCTTAGCTCTGCTGCAGCTGAGGCTGGTGGAGTGTGCATTTGGTTGGGGCTGGGTTGGTCCAGCTTGCCCCTCAGGCTCCACAGAAGCTGGCCAGTTAGCTGTTGTGACAGGGGTTAAAGATTTGCTCCCAGTTTCAGGCTGCCCCCTGAAAGTCAGTGTATTCAGGCAGGTACATAAGAGCATCTTTCTTCTACCCACCCTCTGCTCCCTTCCAGCAGGGAGTCTTGTATTTCAGGTTGTATCACTGTGGGACGATATCCTGTACCTCGCATGCAGTGACAAACAGCAGCATAATTAGACTCTACTCTGCACATCTTAAGAATGAAATATGTGCCTGACCCACTCACCCAGAACATGTCTTAACTTCAGACAAATAGATGGAGATCTTATACACTGGGAGATGTGGAGACTGGCCTGGCTTTAGCGGGAATCAACTCATATAAGTTTTTCCATCACTTATACACGAGACACTGATTAGACCTGCAAGAGATAGCAGTTGGCTCTTCAAGGGTGATGATCAGGGAGGGGGGAATCTGGGACATCAAAATGTTCCCAGTGGATCCTAAAGCAATATAAGAGAGAAAAATGAGTTTATTTGAAAGCACTGTGATCAATTTTTATTTATTTTTTAATTTTTCTGGTTAATTCAATTTTCTACGCTTTTGATTCATATTGCTAAAAATGTCCATTTTCTGAAGTGATCCTCAAATTTGCAAGGTACAAAGGAATCTTTAGAAGTCCTGTAAACCATCCCCTACACTCTCTGTAAGAGTTATCACCAGATGAATGGTCCTGCTCCTTCTGGAATTTTCCTCACTCTCTCAGTTCTAAGCCTCATGTGCCCCCTCCCGGGGGACAAGATCTGCACATCTACCACATCCACAGAGCACACTCAGGAGACAGTGGAGCCCCAGAGCTCCCTCTCCCACCTCATTCTCCTTCCTCATATTCTTCTGTCCTTACCCAGGATGGTGAGCATTAGTAGGCCTAGGAGCTCAGCAGGGAGCCTCATTGTGAGAAGTTGGATTGAGGAGTCCTGATCAGTCAAGGCAGGGTCAGAGCTGAGCTGTGTCTCAGACTCCCAAGGGAAGGTCCTCCCCAGGGTACAGGGTGCAAATACCGTGATGGATATTACAGGTTGGAAAGATTGAACTGGGGGCCACCCCTGTGAGCAAAGAGATGTTAAATACCCTGTTTAGAGAGAAACTAACTGAAATGAAACTTTAGACTCCCTATTTTAGAGAAGAACAAATTTAAATATTTCTGTCTGTTTTCTCTAAAAGATTTCAATTTCTTTTGCATTTTCTTAGTTTCATTTTCCACTATTTAATAGATAGATTTTTCATAAAAATTTGGTTATTCTTATTTATTTTTCATGTTTATGTAGGTTTCTATTTAGGTTTTTCCTTTTTTTAAATGGAGATAAAATACACAGTAAAAAGAATAAATCTTGAACATGCAATTTAATAGTATAGTATGTATATTTACTGTCTAGATGGAAGTATAGAATATTTCAAATTCTGAAGCACCTTTGCAGGTCAATTTCCAACCAGGGTAACTAACTGTATCTACTATGTCTAACATTTATCACAAGAATTTAATCTCTTCTGGGCTAGACTGTCACATAAATTGAAGTAAGAGTTTTTGTTTGTTAGTTTGTTTTTTTAAAATTTTTTTCTAGCTTCTTTCCTTTTTTTTTTTTTTTTAACATGAGGCAAGATCTTACTCTGTGCCCCAGGCTGCTCTTGAACTCCTGGGCTCAGGAAATCCTTCTACTCCCTTAGACTAGTAGAATTACAGGCGTAAGCCACCACACTTGACCTTCTTTTATTATGTTTGAGAGTTTCATTCCTATTTGGGACTCAAGTTGCTGTCAACTGTTATTTCTTGAAATTCTAAAAGATTTCTTCTTGAATTTCTTCTAAGGCATGTATGGCTTATCTGTTATTAATGAATCCATACTGTTTAGTAATGAATATCTTTAGTCTTCCTTTATTTCTTATTTATTTACTTTTTCTTAAGTAGTATACACATAGATCATGAATATATTTATGCATATGTGGGGTAAAATGTGTTGATTTTTTAATACAATCTGACATGCTTACATCAAACCAATCAGCATAACTTTCACCTCCTTTACTTGATTATTGTGTTAAGATATTTATGTTCTATACTTGACATATTTGACTTGTACCCTTGCAATATGCTCTATAGGTGTGATCCTGCTGTTCACCCTTCCTCTATCAAACCTCACCCCTCACCTCCCTTCCCACTCCACTTCTCTCCTTCATCCTGGCTATAGTTGTGTTCTATCTTTCATAAGAAAGTGTGAGTAAATATAAGTTGGTTTCATAGAAGTAATGAGTACATTGGATACTTTTCCTCCATTCTTGAGATACTTTACTCAGGAGAATATGTTCCAGGTCCCTCCATGTAAACATAAAAGAGGAAATGTCTCCATCTTTTTTAAGGATGCATAGTATTCCATGGTATACATATACCACAATTTATTAATCCATTCATGGGTCAATGGGCACTTGGGCTTTTTCCATGACTTGGCAATTATGAATTGAGCTGCAGTGAATAAGCTGGTGCAAATATATTTTTTTCAAAGTGATTTTTGGTCTTTTGGATATACTCCTAGTAGAAGAATTGCAGGATCCAACAGCAGGTCAATTTTTAGATCCCCAAGTGT
Source organism: Arctocebus calabarensis (assembly GCA_963573935.1). Taxonomy (NCBI): domain Eukaryota; kingdom Metazoa; phylum Chordata; class Mammalia; order Primates; family Lorisidae; genus Arctocebus; species Arctocebus calabarensis. The sequence goes on along the minus strand of CAUYON010098003.1, from coordinate 26,937 downwards.
TCTCCAAACTTCTTTCCAAAAGGAATGTATTAGTTTGCATTCCCACTAGCAGTGGAGAAGTGCTCCCTTTTCTCCACATCCATGCCAACATCTGTAGTTTTGGGATTTTGTTATGTGGGCTACTCTTACTGAGTTAAATTGTATCTCAAAGTGGTTTAGAATTGCATTTCTCTGATGATTAAAGATGATGAGAATTTTTTCATGTGTCTGTAGACCATGTACCTGTCTTTTTTGGACAAGCTTCTGTTCAGGTGTCTTGCCCATTGTGAAATGGTCTCCTAGTCTTTTCTTATTAATAAGTTTGAGTTCTCTGTGGATTCTGGTTATTAGACCTTTGTCGGAAACATAACCTGCAAATATCCTCTCCCAGTCTGAGGACAGTATACTTCTTTTACTTACTGTGTTCTTGGCAGTGCAGGTTTTTAGTTTGATCAGATCCCAGTAATGTATTTTTGGTATTGCTTCAATTGCCCTGGGGGTAAAGTTTTTTCCTCACAAAGTTTTTTCCCAGGCCAATTTCTTCAAGTGTCATATTTAAAGATCTGGAAAAACTAGTACTTCATTTCATTTTAATTAATTAATTAATTTATTTATTTATTTTATTAAATCATAGCTGCATACATTAGTACAATCAAGGGGTACAATGTGCTGGTTTCATATACAATCTGAAATGTTTTCATCAAACTATTTAACATAACTTTCACGGCATTTTCTTCGTTATTGTATGAAGACATTTGTATTCTCCATTTGGTAAGTTTCACCTGTACCCTTCTAAGTTGTACCATAGGTATTGCTCCACTAATTACACTCCCTCCAACCCACTCTCCCCCCTCCCTTCCCATCCCTTGCCCATTTCCTCATATTCTTGTGCTATAGTTGGGTTATAGCCTTCGTATGAAACCTATAAATTAGCTTCATAGTAGGACTGAGTACACTGGATACTTTTTCTTCCATTCTTGAGATATTTTGCTAAGAAGAATATGTTCCAGTTCCATCCATGTAAACATGAAAGAGGTAAAGTCTCCATCTTTCTTTAAGGCTGTGCCATTAAATTCTTTATAGGTAGAGTCCTCTGTAGTAGTTGCTGCAAGGTCCCTTGGGGGACTTGTTCTGTTTTGGTTTTTTATGCTCCCGAAATTTTTCTGTTGGTTCCTCCTCATGTGTGTTTTCTTCTTGTTTTCCCCCTTTCTTCCCCATTTTCCTTTCTACTGCCTCCTTCACTTTATTTATTTTATTTTATTTTTTTGAGATAGAGTCTCACTTTTTCATACTCAGTAGAGTGCTGTGGCATCATAGCTCACAGCAGCCTCAAACAATTGGGCTTAACCAATTCTCTTGCCCCAGCTTCCCAAATAGCTGGGAGTATAGGCACCAGCCATAAGGCCCAGCTATTTTTAAAGATGGGGTCTGGCTCTGGCTCAGGCTCAGGCTGGTCTCAAACTCGTGAGCTCAGGCAGTCCACCTCCCTCGGCCTCTCAGAGTGCTAGGATTACAGACATGAGCCACTGGGCCTGGCCTTGCTTCTTTCACTTGAAATTACCTTTGACAGTGCTTATGTATTGAAATTACCTCTTGGTATAAGGCCAAAAGGAAGAGAAGGGTAAAGAGAAAGTAGGGAGAAATAAGAAGAAAAGAGAGAGAAAAGGAAAAAAAGGAAGTGGGATGAAAGAAAAGAACTGATGAACAGAAAAGAGAAAGACAGAAGAAGAAAATGAGAGTGACAGGAGTAATTGTGTTGTTTGGCAGAATTCTATGGCCACTCCTGCAACTCAAGGATTTTGGGGGACTGAGCTCAGAGGGTTACTTGAAATGAGGAGTGCCTTACCAGCCTGAGCAAAACAAGGCCTTACTTATCCCAAATGTAGGAAGAGGAAGAAAATATAAAAAACCAAAACAAGCAAAAACAACAACAACAAAAAAATCCAGCAGTGTGGACTTGCCAATACTATCTTTCTTATAGGCCAAAGATAGAGGGACTCCCTAAAGAGTGATCTCTTGACCTCTTTGAGACAGACCACTGCCATTACCTCCCAGCCATACTAATGCTGTGACACCTCATAACTCATACAAAAGTAAAAAAAAAAAAAAAAAAGAATAGATATGGAAAATTATATATCAGATAAAGAAGAATGAAGAAAGAGGAAAAAAGAAAGGGAGGTATATCTTAGCTGTTGTATGAGAAATTTATGAGGGAAAGATGAGAAAAATAGACAAGTATCTACCAACACAGAGAAAAAAAGGAGAGAAGTCAAATATGTAGAGAGAATAAATGGGCCTGAAATATTGTAACAAAAATACAGGAGCACTTTCAATTGAAGAAAGTAAACATGGAAATTAAGAACACAACCAACCAAAAAATTTAGCCAAAACGAAAAACTAATGTAACAAAATCAACAAGCTCAAAAATGAAACATAAGAAAGTTAAAAAATCCTAAAAAAGAAAAAAAAGAAAAGAAAAACTGGGGAAGGGAGCAACAATAGGAAATATGTATATGTATATACAATTGCAATATATTGCCAGGACTCCAGGGGATGCTGCGGTTTTAGTAGACAGAGAACACACACTGGAAACCCCTCTGTAGCTTCCAAGGAGAACGGGTTTTTTTCATCCTGACTTAGTTGCCCTTGATGAGTGCCAGGTTTTTCCCTCAGCATTCAGTCCCTCCCAGGTGGGCATTTTAAAGCTCACCAGAATCTTTAGGAGGCAAGTTTCACAGTGCCCCCTGACAACAGTTTCTAGGGGGTGTGGGAGCCACTCAGCTCCTGGGAGAATGGAAGCCTGAGTTCAGCAAGCATGCTAGAGTCAGCCATACTTTAGGCCTCTGAGGAGAGTCCTACTCATGTGACCTTTCCACAGTGGTGGCCCAGCTGACAGCTGAGACCTTCCCAGGATGGTGACTCAGCCAGAAGTTAAGCCAATTGGAAATCTACTCCATGAGGTATCCAAACCTGGTTGCTGTATACTATTTGAGTCTGCCTACTTGTGTAAGCTTTCCACTCAATGGGCAGCTTCCCTTGAAATCCCAAAACTGCAGAATGGCTCCCTCCTGTCCCCACGCGTCTGTGGTGGGACCAGTTGGTTCCTGCTGCTCTCACACATTTACCTTCTGTGTGAGTCCTCACAGCTCCGAACCTCCTGCTGTCTCCTGCCCTCTACCATTGCCTTGCTGTGCCACCAGAGCGACAACTCTGGTAGGTTCCCCATGCCAGATATGGCTGGGTTCCCTATCTTTCCCCTGCCTTGCTGAGAGAGGCCTTGCATTATTTACTTTTATTGATCAACTCAGTGATTTCAGTGGGAAGGAGGAGGAATACACTGTGACTGTTTTATTGTTGACAGTTCATGTACTCATTCAACAAACATTTATGTTTATTGAACTTGTACTGCCTATCAGACACTGTTCTAGATACTGATGATATAGCATTGAGAAAATCAGGAAAAATATATGTGCCCTCATGTGTAGCTTGCATACTGACAGCTGAAAACCAATAACTACCAAGATAAATAGGTGGCAATAATACAAAGAAAAAGCACAAAAGGGAGATAAAAATGGTGGGAGTGGAGAATTGCTGGCTACTTATTGTAATTTTAAATAGATTGGCCTTTTAAGTCCTTACTGAGGTGACATTTGAAGACTTGTAGGAGGTAAGGGAGTGAGCACTGCAAGTGTCTAGGTTAGAAAGCTCCAGACAGGGAAAGCAGTTAAGTGTGCATGTCTGGGGCAGGAAATATGTTAGGCATGTTAGAGAAAGATAGATTAAATAAAGTGTTAAGAAAGCTTAAAATTAACACTAGTAGAATTAAATAGAATTAAAAACAACTTGTACTTCTTTTTTTTTTTTTTTTTTTTGGAGTTTTTGGCTGGAGCCAGGTTTGAACCCACCACCTCCAGTATATGGGGCTGGCACCCTACTCCTTTGAGCCACAGGTGCCACCCAACAACTTATACTTTTTCTTCATTATTGGTAAACTCAAACAAATGAGTTTCCCCAAACTACAAAAAACAGAGTAAGGGAATTTTTAGTGATATAAGGGAAATACTCACAAAATGAGCTGACTATGTAACTTTATATGTCATGTGACCCCAGATCTATCAAATTATGTATCATTTTGAAATAAGTAACACCAAAATATTTTCTCTGAGTTGTGAGATTTGGGAAATATATAATTTCTTTCTTATCCTTTTTTTGTACCATATTCAGTTTGGGTTTTGCTTTGTTCTGTTTCCACTAAGAAAATTGTATGTTGGCTGGGTGTGGTGACTCACACCTATAATCCTTGCATGCTGGGAGGCTGAAGTGGGTGAGCTCAGGAGTTTGAGACCAGCCTGTGTAAGAGCAAGACCTGGTATCTACTAAAAATGGAAAAATTAGCTAGGCGTTGTGAAAGGTGCCTATAGTCCCAGCTTCTGGGGAGGCTGAGACAAAAGGTTTGCTCAAACTCAAGAGTTTGAGGTTACTGTGAGCTGTGATGCCACGGCATTCTACCCAGGGAGACAGAGTGAGACTCTGCTTTAAAAAAATAGGAAGAAATTGTATAAAATAACGATTAACATCTAAGAATTTGAATCAGAAAAGCCTAAGTTAATGTGCTAGGTCTCATTACATACCAACTGGGTTATTTTGAACAAGTGACCTTACCGGTGTCCATAACAATGAAATAGGAATAAGAACAACATTCTTACAAGGTTATTTTAGATCATTAAATGTGGTAATATTGATAAAGATGTTAGTGTAGTGACTAATTTTCCCAAACCCTTAATAAAAGGTAACGAGTCGTTATTACTCAACAGTGCAGATTTTGTAATCAGACAATTTTTAAAGGTCGGAAAGAGATAAAACCAAATAGCTCACACACATATTTAAGTGGAAACCTCTCCTCCCTGAACTTTAAAATAGTAATATTTCAGGGTGGTTTCTATTCAGAATTCTCTTCATAACCACTGCTTCTTTAACAGTTCAAACAAGATTCTCATTCTGAGTGATGAGAGCAGAAGTAAGAGAAAGTGTATAATGTAGTTAGAACAAATACGTGTCTCTCATTTGCAAAGTTCTGCATAATTGTTACAAACAATTTGAAACAGTTATATGTGAAAAAGCAAAGCCAATGATAACCAGATAATCACCATAATCTGTGTGTATGTCCCTGCAACATTGTACAGTATGTTTTTTAAAATCTGTAAAGCATTTATATTATGTATGTATAGATATACATTGATTAATGTGCATAACACTTTTGAAATGACTTTTAGTTTAGTAACTGAAATAATAGCATGAATGTTTTACTTTAAAGAAGATTTTAAAACATACTAAATAAAATGTATTAAGTTTAAGTTTTCAATAATATTAGAGAGAAGAAATCATGTACTATAACATGACCAATTCTTCTTCAAAAATTGCACTTATGGCAACAGACAGAAATAATATTTAAGATAAAGTTTAATTAAATGTATCTTTGATTGAAATAACCATAAACCACTATATAATAACATTTTATTTTTTATTGCATTTTATTCTAAAATATTTTAAACTGCTAAACATAAAAGCAGCACACTAACAAAAAATGATTATAATTCTATTCCTTGTTTTAAAGTTCTTATTCGTAGGCCATTCAAGCCTGTCAGCATATTTTCAATCTAATGTGCCAAGGTCAAATGCACTCTAGAGATATTTCTTAATGGAATTTTTAGGCAAGTACATGCTATTATACAATAGACTAAACAATTTGATGACCAGTACATTTAGAATACATATTATGTAATTTCAGAGAGCTTTGGAAATGAAGGGGTACCTTTTAAATGCTAAGTAGTATCTTCAGTTATTTCTGAAGAAATAACTTTGCTGACTGTTTTTCTAATGAGACAAAGGACAAATGAATTGGAAATGTAAATTTAATTCTTTCAGTAATTACTTCAATAGGCTTAAAAGCATGCACAAAAACATACAAATGGATAGTGAGGAAAACAAGATAGAATGGCTAGAAGACCTCGACTGTCATTAATTTGTTAACAATTGTGCACAATCAATATTAAATGATGTTATGGAAGGCAAACCTTTCATTAACTGACTTATGAATGTGATGTTAAATTTTAAAGGAATTCATTTTGTTATTGAAATATATTAAAGCAGATTAAGTTATTCTCTATGTTTTAAATAATGCCCAATTTAAATAATGTTACCCTGAGCCATTTTATTATTATTATGGCAAGAATATTCTAGTATTGATCAAAATGAAATTTGATGTTGAACACAATTATCATTCTGTTCTTGAAGTAATTTTCTTTCTCAAATTGTATAATGTTTATTGTTTTTCTTACATTTTTCCTTTTTTTCTGTGATTCTTTCTATATTTTATTTTTCAACTCCTCTCATTTTCCTAACACAATAATGATAGTTTTTTAAAAAGGTCTTCTCTTTGTATTTCTCAGTCTTTCATTTGAATATTTTTATAGAATGTTCTTACTTTCTTTGCCAAGTTAACAATGCACATGATAACTAAATGTTAGTCTCTTATTCTAGGCTCTTTCTAATGGCCTATTTCTAGTTCTCAACTCTTTTTATCCCTTTCTAGTTAGCTCATTACTAAATTTCAAAAATCTATCTGAAGCATCTTATAAATCTGTTTTCTCTTCTCCGATATCTATTGCATAACTATAAATAAGATAGGTACAATCTTTTGCTCTAAGTGATGATATCCAATACACTTTTTTTCTTTCTTCCTCTCTCCCTCCCTTCCTTCCTTCCTTCTTTTCTCTCTTCTCAGTCTTTCTTCTCTCTTCCTCCTTCCTTTCTTTCCTTCTTCCCTCCCTCCCTCCCTCCCTCCTCTCTCCCTCTTTCTTTCTTTCTTTTTTTTTTTTTAAGACAGAGTCTCATTTTATCATCCTTGGTAAAGTGCTGTGGTATCACAGTTCACAGCAACCTCCAAACCTCCAACTTCTGGGCTTAGGTGATTCTCTTGCCTCAGCCTCCTGAGTATCTGGGACTACAGGTGCCCACCACAACACCCGGCTATTTTTTTTTCCTTTTTTTTTATTAAATCATAATTGTGTACATTAGTGCAATCATGGGACACAATGTGCTGACTTCATATACAATCTGAAATATTTTCATCAAACTGTTTAACATAGCCTTCATGGCCCTTTCATCACTATATGAAGACATTTATATTCTGCATTTAGTAAGTTTCACTTGTACCCTTCTAAGATGCACCAAAAATCACATCATAATAAAGATACCTATACCAGAATGTTTATTGAAGCCCAATTCATAATTGCTAAGTCGTGGAAGAAGTCCAAGTGCCCATTGACCCATGAATGGATTAATAAATTGTGGTACATGTATACTCTGGCTATTTTTTGTTGCAGTTTGGCCAGGACCAGATTTGAACCTGCCACCCTAGGTATATGGGGCCAGCACCCTACCCACTGAGCCACAGGCTCCGCCCCTCTTTCTTTCTTTCTTTCTTTCAAGTCATACTCTGCCACCCTGAATAGAGTGACATGGCATCATCATAGCTCACTCAAACTCTTGGGCTCAAGTGATCCTTTTGCCTCAGCCTCCCCAGTAGCTGGGACTGCATGCATGTGCCACCACACCCAGCTAGTTTTTCTATTTTTAGTAGAGACGGGGTTTCTCTCTTGTTCAAGCTGGTCTCCAACTCCCGTGCTCAAGCAGTCCACCTGCCTTGGCCACCCAGAGTGCCAGAGTGCTATGATGATAGCCTCCAATAAGACTTCTGCAATGATATTATTCTGTATCAGTGTTGTTCAATACATTAGCCATTAAGAAAATTAGTGAACACATTAAATGCGGTTAGTCCAGTTGAAGAACTTTAGATTGTTATTATTTTTTTTTTAGAGGCAGAGTCTTGGTTTGTCACCCTCGGTAGAGTGCTCTGGCATCACACAGCTCACAGCAACCTCCAACTCCTGGGCTTAGGCGATTCTCTTGTCTCAGCCTCCCGAGTAGCTGGGACTACAGGTGCCTGCAACAATGCCCGGCTATTTTATTGTTACAGTTTGGTTGGGGCTGGGTTTGAACTCACCACCCTCGGTATATGGGGCCGGTGCCCTACTCACTGAGCCACAGGCACTGCCTGACTTTAGATTATTTAATTTTAATTAACTTTAATTTGAACAAGCACATACGGCTAGTAGCTACTGTGTTGGGCAGCAGTGCTCTAGAATATATTCTGTAGTTTGACCTTAGATGCTCCAGAACAAAGAACTTCTGATCAATTTTAAACACAGGAAACTGTACACTTTGCTGCTTAAAGACTAACAGTGCCTACTCCTATCCTACTGATTCCGTAGGCTAACATGTAAGGTCCACTTTATTTTTTATTTTTTTTTTAATAATTTTATTGAATCATAATTATGTACATTGGTGCAATCACAGGGCACGATTCATATACAATCAAAATATTTTGATCATACTGTTACAGATATCCTTCATGGCATTTCCTTGATCACTATATAAAGACATTAATACTCTACCATCCTTCTAACTTAAATAAAAATCATACATTTTTCTCAGAATTATAGTAATGTATGGGAGAACTAGTATGGAAACACATTTCCCTGCCAATATGTGTCTATTGTTAGTTTCTTATATTAAATTATAATATAATACAATATACTATAATAATATAAAATGTTACCTAAATAGAATAATATAAATTTAGAGATGCTAAGTATGTATTTATTGTACTCATAGCGTTGTGTTTCAAACTTGTCATCTTCATGTATTTTTCTCTAGTGCTTTGCAGGTATCTGGTATCACTTCTTCATTTGTGAAACTCCACATTCAGTATAGAAATTTTATGAGATTCAAACATGTTCTTCTCTAATGAGACTACCAATAAATTCTGGTCTGTATCTGCAGCAAATTTTTGATATGTCTTACTATAATTAACTCCAGTACTATATTATACAATTCAAGTTATTCCTCCTTCATTTACTTTTGGCCATTAAAATGCACATAGGTAAATAGTTAATAAACATTTTCAAAATGTAAGCTTGAATAAAATACAGCAGAACCTCTGTGTTGACTACCCAAAAGACTGTAACAAATTGGACAACTTAGGAGGTGGTCAACGTAAGGAAGTACTGCGGTGCATACCTGGGCCATAAAAAAGTTAGGTTGATTTAAGGAGGTAGTCAACATAGGGACGTGGATAACTATGGACATTCTGCTTCTTAGATGGTGAGACTGAGATCTTTGGAGGAATTCCAACTCTAAATGAAATTTTTCATGGCTAAAAGTCCTGACTGACCAATACAGATTTTTGTCATATACGTTTATGACCATTCTTGTCCTTAGCAGCACAATGGCTACTCTTACTAAATGATGCAGAGTTTAAGAAAATACATACTGCCCACTGGGAATTGGTCCAAGACCTAGATCTAGAATACTAGAAACCAAAATAAATTGAGCATTATTAGATTCCTAAGTGACCCAATTTTTTTTCTATCTTGATTTCTCAATAGAATTTGATGAAATCATTGTAAGAAACCACAACAAAGCAGAAAAGAGTCCAGGGAACCACATATATCTGTCATCTTTCTCTGCTGCCTCCACTTTTTTTCTGATTTTTCCCATTGCTTTACTTCATTAACATTCTACATTTGATCATTCCCAAATATCTGTCCCTATTAAAAACACAATTTTTCTCTAATTTGCATGCATTCTGACATGCCCAGCAATGAAATTGCCCCCTTCCATGCCTTCTCCCACAGCAAAATCATTCCACAAATCATTCTCTGACTTCTTCCCCTCATCACCTTGACCTTTAAATCGCCATTCTTGAAAATGCCACTTCTATACATGTGAAAGCAACAGAGACATGGAGGACATGGAAGGAAGTCTTGTCAAAACTATTTACAATGGCCACTGATCTTTATTTTGTTTAATAGGCAATAGCTATGAATAATCGGAACAATCTAGAAAGCAGGCAGCAGAATAAATTAATGTTGTCCTATAAAAGATATGTCCGTATTATAGTACCTTACCCTCACAAATTTACTGCATAACATTTAGCTAACCTATAAGCCTCTGTAGATATTTAGTGCACCACTAACACAATGAAATCAATAATAGTAGCAAGAATTTCTGCAGAACAACTAATGAAAATGTCTACAAAGGAATATTTGTACTTCACAAACATGCAATGATCAATCTAAAAAAGAATAGATTTGCTAGCTAGATAACACTGTGGTTGTTTGAGTTATCTTTTGGTCAGAGTATAATTCCTTAAAGTAAAAAGAAAATTTTCTTAAAAACATACCACTGTTTTCATGTAAGAATTTTATTTCAAAGTCATCTATTTTAATTAATTGTGCTGGTAAAATACTTAACACTAAAATAAAGTGAATAGTCCCAAATCAAATCAAATTGAAGGGACACATTATTATATTTAGTAGCAATAAAGGAACCTACGTTATAGAACCTTTAAAAAATTAGCCATCAATTAGCCATCAACAAATTAGCAAGTACATCCTAGTAATAGTACTCCTGTAATGACACAATTGCTATATTTTCTAGGGAAAGACAGAGGAAAAAACTTTAATACTATATCAAAGTTCATTTAACAAGAGGGCTTTTGACAGGAGGCTTCTATTGTGGGAAAAAAAATAAATAAAAACAAATAAAAGTAAAACACCTGAAACTACACAGAAGTCCTCCACTGTGTTACCATGACACCAATGCTGGAAATCTGAAACTGTTTAAATCCTGCCTCTGGCAATGTTATATGTAACACATATAAATTATATTCTTAAGCCTTGAATTGAAAAATTTGCTTCTCTTCGGCTCTTCTCATGGGCTAAGAAAACAAAAGTCTGCAGGAAAAAAAAAATATGACTTGGACAATAAACATGATAGATGTTTGGTATTTCCATTCCTGCATTTAGTACTCTGAGGCGCCTTGTAACCTCGTGTTGCTAGAGAGAATAGAATTTTCCAAAAGCAGTGCCTATATTTGCAATATTCTGCAAGGAAGTTCATTAGAATTAGGGAGGACCTATTTCCAACTGGAAATCCACTCAGCTCTACAACTGTTATTTACACCCACTTCAGCCATCAACCACCATACTTCTGTTCTGTAGGGACAAGACCTGGGGAGCTCTTGGTTTCTGAGAGACTTTCCAGAAAGCCAACAAAGAGCTTTTCCAATTGAGGTTGGGTAGGAAAACTGGTAAATGCAGAATGGGGCAAATAACAGTAAAAGAGACTATGTGCTTTTAGCATCCTGCTGGGCTCTTACCTTTTAAAAACATTAAATTACTCTTCTCCATCTCCTTAACAGTTCACAAAAGACATTCAGAACAAGTACTAGGGACACACCCACCTCATACACATGCATGGCTGCACTTGACTTCTATCCCAGGCATTTGCATTTGGAGAGTGTTAAAAAATATTTATCACTATCAGTTACGGTATAACATATGATACAGGCAGGCCCCAAGTTACAAACATCATGTACAATTCACACTAAGCAATGAAGGCTCTTACAGGGAGTAGGTAAATGCTCCTGTTCCAACTAACATACAAATTACCCTTAAGAATAAACCTACAGAACCTATCTCATTCATAACCCAGGAGTGCCTACATGGCAAAGTGCTTTAAAATAGGGGGCATGTGTAATCACAAATATTCCTTCTTGAACTTTTGGTTTTTATTTTGAAAGTAATTTTGGAATTTTCCTTTCCCTCATGCTCCATGACTTACTGCACATTTTTTAGGGAAGTCCCTGGCAAACAACAAAGGAACAAAACATAACTATCCTAGAACGCAGTCCCACTACTGTAGAGCAGAAGCTAAAACATCTTGTAACGTTCTCAATCAGCTGTGACAACGGAAGAGACGACAACGTCTGGGGCAGGACAGCCCTCCCCTTGAAATTTTCTTGGGTCTAAAACACCTAGAGCAATTTAAAGGAGATGGCACACACTGAGTATAATTATAAGAAAGCACAACATTTCACGGCATACATGGATATACATCTTTAATCTTTGCACCAATCCTGTGAGGTAGGGGGGTTACCCCATTTTACCAACAATGAAACTGACACTCAGAAAGGTTAGGTTTAGGATCACACTGTCAGTCAACAAGGTGCGGGGTGAGGTAGTGTCTGATGCAGCAGCGGTTCTTGCCACTGAAGTTGTCTTGTTCTTGAGCAGGAGGCATCTACTTGCTCTTTTTCTGCCTTCTAGGATTTAGGGAAAGGGTAGGCCAGGTGTTTCTTCCAAACTCTGTCCAAGGAAAAGCTGGAAGAATTTTTGTTTAATCAAATACAAGGCTATCAATTAAGAAGATAGAACAGAATGAGACCTTCTAATGACAGAAGCTAGAAAGGGAGAGAAAGAACAGAGAATATCTAACCCTCAGGATATCTGCTTAGATAAATCTGAAGAAAAGAGGAGCTTGGAATCCCTGTCCTCTCTGAAGGACGCCATCAATCAATGCAAAAATGTGGTCTCAAACTCCAGGGCAGTGTTTTCAACCATTTTTATCTCACAGCACACATGAACCTTTAGTTAAACTTCCAAGGCATACTTAAATTACATTGATCAAAAAAAGGAGTTAAAAAAAAGAATACACTTACTGTGCTTTGAACTTCCTTAAAAATAACTTAATGATCATTAAAATTTTTTCCCAGCACACCAGTGTGCTGCGGCGTACAAGCTGAAAATCACTGCTCTCGGTCTTCAACAAGAAAAGATGAGCCAGTTTTCCCACCATTAATATTCAGCCGCTGATTGATTACAATATCTGGAATGCTAAAATAGCCCCGAAGTATCTTACTATAGAAATGAAAGCTATTAGATCAAGCTATATGAAAAAATCGTTTTTGTAGATTAGAAAATGGTTGAATGATGACAATTTCATATGGTTCAACCTAATACATTAAGTCCTTAACATCTGTCCAAGCAGAGGAGGAGTAAATATTCTAGTAACAGTGGGTCATGTTTTTTGGATCCCCAAAATTTCTCTGACCAAAGTTGATAGGCCAGTTTGCAGGTAGGTCACTCCCTAAAGATGATAGGCCAGAGCTCTGACATTCAGGAAACAGTCCTTTGCCATGACAGCAAATTGACACACTGCAACCAAAACACATGTGAAGGAAAGGTCTACTATTCCCAAGCCAAAGGCACTTTTTCAGGATAAGATAGCTGATCTGTGCTTAACCACTCTCACAGCTGTGGCAAAGCTTTAGTTAGGACCTCACTATCATTTATATTCAGCCAATAATTGTGTGAAAAGTACAGATTTAATTTTTAAAGAGCAGGCCTTCGAGGTTTAGCATAACTAAGCTTGAATTAACATGTTTGAAACAAGGGCTGAGACAAGCTGCTCGCTGTACTGGCCAATTTCAGTGTACGACCAACCCCCTTAGGTTTTCTACCACATGCTTGAGAGGCCTGCTCTGCATGGCAGAGACAGACTATATCCCGGAGGCTCCCTATGCAGCAAGAGGCTGAAACAGCGTTTAAAATTTGATCCTTGGAGCCAAGGGGAAATACAAAGCTTTCCAATTTCAGGAGAAGAGTTGGAATGAAATTCAGCCGCTATCACTGTCATGCTCAGAAGAACGAAGAGGCAGACAAGCCCAAGAGGAGAGGATCACAACAAACAAGAACTGCGGAGCTCGCAAATGGAAATCTCCTGCCAAGTCCTCTCAGCTAACAGTCTCCAGCGTTCTGCGTTCCTGGGAGCTCAGGTTTTCCACAGATGGGTACTTGTGGAATGTGTCTTCCCTTCAAAGCACACTGTAATGGATGCTTTCCCTTCTGCTTTGGTTCTTCCCCCCCACATTAAAAAGTGTGCATAGGGTGCTAGACACTGTCCTAGACTTTAGGTCCACATTGCCGATAAGGGAGGAATCAGAGGAGAAGACATCTAAGAAATGTTTTAGGAAGAACAACTTGACTCTGCTCCTAAGTAGGAAAGTTTCAATAATAGTAAGACTTCAAGCACAGAGAAGTTAGGCAATTAAGATGCTGTTGCGGGAACTTTATAGTGGTTTCATGTATCAGAATTTCAGTACATTCAGAAGACTATAAATGTATGAGAAGTTTAGGATTTTGGCTTTCTCCTTGAAGGGGTAGTGCCCATCTACACCTTTCTGCTCTTCATTCCTTCCCCACCTAAAGTCTTAGGTTATTTCCCTTCACCTCCTTAAATACAGGACTCTTAAAATACTTTGCTTAGGGAATGGGTAACCACACTTTACCTTAAATGTAAGCTCCCATTTTTTCACAACAATTTTCTTTAGCATGGTCCTAGGATCTGTATGCATGGTATTATGAAGAAAACAAAGCAAAGTAGAACATTGATTAGTGAATAGACTCCAAGATTGTGTCTCTGATCCCCTTAAAATAAAGAAAATTCTTTTTCTCAATGATGACTGATGTGATATGCATTTCAGTCTGATTCCTTCAGTATAATTTTTTTTTTTTTTTTGAGATAGAGTCTCATTCTGAACCTTGAGTAGAGTGTTGTGGCAACATAGCTCATGATCATCTTGACTCAGTTTTTTATTTTTAGTAGAGACGAGGGTCTCACTTTTGCTCAGGCTGGTCTCAAACTCCTGAGCTCAAGCAATGCACCCACTTAGCCTCTCAGAGCGCTAGGTTGGCAGGTGTGAAACACAGCACCCAGCCCTTTTGGTGTAAGTTTTTTTTACCAAAAGAAGGGATGGTGTTTGAGCAAGACAAAGGAAAAAGTATTCTGTTGCCTTCTAGATTTAGCCCCATCTGAGACAATCTATTGTTTGAAAATTCTTTTATTAGATTCTTCTACTCAAAGTGAGTAGACTGGAACCTCTCTCTGTTCTATTATTACATTATGCATGACTGAAAAGAAATAAACTGTTTTTCCTGAAATATAGTTACTAAAAATCAACTTTCCCGAATTGGCCCAGATAGACTATTTTTTACTGAATGCGCTCGTAAAGTCATATATTAGACCTTGTGGCGTACTATGAAGTTCCTCCCACAATGGACCATTTTGTGCATCTTGATTAACCACATAGATTTCCCTTTAGAAAACTAGGGTACATTGTCTTTCGATCCCCCATCTTTCCTCCCTCTTATATTTATGTCTTGTGCGGTTGCTCCAAATGTGGAAAGAATATATTTCCCTAACGTGTGATATTGCGATTGGCTGCATTATTTGCTTTGATCAGCAAAGTGTTAATAGACATGTACAGAAGCTTCAGAGGTATTTATTCATACCACTACCCCCCATCCCCACCCTGAGCTCTCCAGCCATTGGCATGAACTGATGCCCCCGGCTCCACGCACGGTCCAGAACAATGACCATGAAGGTGAGTGTCACACCTGGCCTGGAGCCCAGCCAGCGGGAGCTCAGCCAAGACCAGACAAACTGTCGATAACCCACAGAAATAGGAAGACACAATAATCCCTCATTGCTATATGACAGTAATATTTTATAGCTCTTTGTTGTTAAACATCATTGGCATAGTGACAGAATGATACAGGAACCAGTCCTTATCCTTCTAAATCCTTCTGATTCTTCAGTAAAGAGTCTCTGCTTCCACTAGAAAGAGATGGGCACATGACCAAAGCTGGGTCAATCTGACACCCTCTCCCGAGAATTTTAATCAGTCTGAATGACAAAGACAGGAAACAGTTGAAGCTGTTTCGTCCTGGGAGTTCTCCAGAGAATGTGCAATTCTTTTTAAAACCTAAATGCCTAAAAATGCCATGGTTCTTATCTGTTCCAAGTTTATTTCTTCAGATATTTTTAAAGATTTCAGCGAGGTAGCACACATTGGCTACATTCATTCATTTTTTTCTTAAATTATTAATTAATTTTCTGTTACTGGAAGCTCAAAATCCTTAACTGATGCAAGTTCTCAATTTTTAATCTTTAAATGAATTCATTAAATAGCAAAAAATAAAATCCATTATTGTTTGTATTTTCCAAAGCTAATTGAAATTCACCATTAGGTAAAAGTTGCCTACTACCATGGGAAATTTTCCAGAAGAGTTAAAAAAAGAAATGCTTCAACATCAGGTAATTTACATATGTTCTTTACTTGACATAAGAAATGAATAGGACTTGACAATGAATCACTTTTGCCCTAGAACATTAAGGAAAGTGTTTGTACCCAAGAAAAACTTTATAGATGTTGTTCTCTTTATTTCATTACTGTAACTATAATTATAAAATAAATAAAAAAACTTTTGAAATGGCATGTAACGTGCCAAATATAAACTGTGTCAGAATTATTATAAGCTTACTTCAAATAACTTATGAACATTTCTAATGTTTATTTTAAATGATGATATGACTCCCATTTCTAGAAATATGTTGATCAAAATAACATGAAAACTCAGCTGCTACCAAAAGGCTAGAAATCTGAGATAAACTTTTACAGTATATTTTTAATCACATGGACAATATCTAAATTTTGTTTGTGAAAAATTCTTAGAAAGCAAAATTGGAAATATACCTAAATATAAGGGAGGAACAACAATTTGGCTGAGGTGGAGTAGGGTACAGTTAATGCCTTTCCTTAACAAACAAAGGACCTTAGATTTTAATATACAGATGAGAATAATGTTCTGTTTCTTAAAAAGACAAGGGATCACTAGGGGTATTTCCTCGGGAAGCTGAGACACTCACCCTCAGTAAAGAGTGGACACTTGTAGGTAAAGAGAAACTACAAATACACTTACACTTTCCTCAGAATTTGGGTGAATAAAGTACCATACCTAAGAATTAAAAATAGTCCTCAGCCTAACAGATTTGAAGTTCAAAATAAAACAATTAAACTCTACGGACCTCAAATTACAAAATTAATATAATAAAATAGAACATGATTAAAATGCTTTTAGCACATGGCTTATGCCAGTGCAGACAGCACAAAAAGACAAAATTGACAATAAATAGGAAACAGCAATACGATTATAGCAAAGATTAAAAATGCTACGGAAAAACTAAGAATGAAGTTAGTCAGTGAATATGAAATTTAATTAAAAGAGTTACATTTTTGGATAAAGAGAGCTTGCAAACATGTCATAGTAAAAGACGTCCAACAATTAAAGAGGCTGACATGGTCTTCGTTAGTGTTTAAGTTATGAACCAAGAAATTACTTCTTATCAAGAGCTGTCCTGCACATTGTGGGATATTTAGCAGCATATCAGGCTCCTATCCACTAAAGGCCTGCACTGCACTCTCACACATGTGGCGATTTTGTCTCCAGAAAATTTTCTCTCCAACCCTCTTGGCTAACTATCAGGGGTTCAAGACTTCAGGAACTGCAGATGTGGTAGAGGTAGCAACAGAAAAAGAATTAGAAGCATAGCCTGAAAGTGACCCTGAATTGTCGCAATCCCATGATTGAATTTGAACACATGAGGGAGTTGCAAATGTGGTGTCTTGATATGGAATCTGCTCCTGGTGAAGATGCTGTGAACATTATCGAAATGACAGCAAATGATTTAGAGTAGTCCATAAACTTAGTGGATAAAGCAGTGGCAGGGTTTGAGATGACCGACTCCAGTTTTGAAAGAATATCCACTGTGGGCAAATGCTATCAAACAGTGTAGCATGCTACAGAGAAATCGTTCATGAAAGGAAGAGTTAATCAGTGTGACAAACTTTATTAGAAATGAACATAGTCGCCCCAACCTTCAGCAACCACTAGCCGGATCAGTCAGCAGCCATCAACACCAACACCCTTCACTAATAAAAAGATTATGACTTGCTGAAGACTTAGATGATCATTAGCATTTTTAGTATGTATTGTATTTTTAGCCATACTGCTATTGCACACTCAATAGACTGCATTAAGAAACAACAAAAATTCTTGTCACTCACTTCTTTCAATAATTGATTTATTGCAATAGTCTGAAACCAAACCCATGATGTCTCCGAGGTATGTTACCTTTCTTTAGAAACCTGTTCCTGAGACTCAAGAGAGAATTCACTTAATTCAGTAGACTTTACATTGATATGAAAACATGTCAGGGCAGAAGAGTATTTAGATATGATTTTTTAATAAAGATGAAAAAAATGTTTAAATTAGAAAAGTGTTTTATTCAGTTTGGGGATGCACAAAAAGTACTTCACAACTGAATTGTACAAGTACAGATAATAGAAAAACATGATTTTAATTTACCATTCTCATGCTACTGCACACCCATGCAACAGCATGGATGAAAATTATAACTATAATATTGAACACAACAAGTTACAAACACAAATATGATATTACATTTATATCCATTTTTACAACAAACAAAAATTACATATAATGATAGAAAACTAAGAATAGCAGTAATTCTTGGCAGATGAAGGTAATGAGTGATTTGGGTAATTTTCTGTATACACATTATAATTTGATCAATTTTTTTTTAATTTAGGATATATTCTTAATTTTAAAAATTGGGAACAAACTGGAATTACCTAATCTGATAGATGTGTATCTAACTATCTTATAAGTAACATCAAAATTAAAGTGAAACACTTATACAATCGCCAAATTTATTAAACAGGGCCTTTTTTTTTTACATTATTGTAGATAGAAATTGTACTCCTTTGATTATTAGTAGAAATTGTAGTCCTTTGACTATTATATTAGTCATTTTTATATACTAACCCATTTGGGGACTCTACTGTCATCCTGTCATGAGACGATAATACCGTATGTAGTCTACTCCTATGTAGTTTTCAGACTTTTATTATTATTGGTGACATAATATTGCAGTTTATATTTTGAGAGAAGTACTGGGAACCTATTAGGGGGGATATTTCTATAGGAGGGATACCTGAGCCATAATGTACAGACATACTAAACTGTTTTATTTCAAAACCTTTAGTGAGTTCAAGTGTTTTTTGTTGTGTGGATGAATTGTGACATGCGTAAGTCAGGGCTTTCAGTGAACCCATCATCATAAAATATACATTGTACTCCATAGGTAGATTTCTAGAACAACCCCTACCAGCAACCCCATCATAGTTTCCAATGTCTAGGACAGCTCATTATGACCACATATATCCTTTGTTTAGCTCTCTTTCATAAATGACAATATGTGGTATCTGTTTTTCCTTCCCTGGGATACTTGACTTAGTCTAAGGCTCTGCAGTTGCATCCAAAATGCTGCAAAAGACATTATTTTATTCTTTTTTGTGACTGAGTCGTACTCCATAGTGTGTGTGTGTGTTTTCTTTATCCATACCTCTGTTGAGGGGCACTTAGAATGATTCCATTTCTTTGAAATTGTGAATTGTGCTGTGAAAACATTCAGGTGCAGGTGTCTTTTTTATAAAATGCTTATTTTTCCTTTTTATTGATACCCACTAGTGAGATTGCTAGTAGATGGAATGGTAGGTCCATTTTTATTTCTTTGAGGAATCTCCACACTACTTCCCCTAGCAGATGTATAATTTTGTGTTCCCACCAACAGTATATGACCTCCCCTTTTCCCCCACATCTGTCGTATTTGACTTTTTAATAATGGAAGTTCTGGCATGTATAAGGTGATATATCATTAAGATTTCAATTTGAATTTTCTCTTAATTATTGATATTGAGCATTTTTTGATATGTTTGTTGGTCATTTGTCTTTCATCTTTTTAGGAAGCTCTGTCCATGTCTTTTTACCCCTGTTTGATGGGGTTATTTGGCTTTTACTCCTGATTTGTTTGAAATCTTTGTAGATTCTGGTTATTAGCCCCTCGCTGAGTATTGAAACAAAACAAGAATGCCCACTGTCACCACTTCTATTCAGTATAGTACCTTAAGCCTTAGCCAAGCAATTGGGCAAGAGAAAGCAAAAATTAGGATAGAGTAGATCAAGCTATCCCTGTTTGCTGATGGTATGATCTTACACCTAGAAATACCTGAAAACTCCACTAAAAGACTCCTAGAATTGGTAAACAAATTCAGTAAAGTTTCAGGTTACCAAATTAATGTGCATAGATCAATAGTATTTCTGTATACTAATAACAGTCAAACTGAGAGTCAAATCAAAAACTC
Organism: Arctocebus calabarensis; assembly: GCA_963573935.1. Lineage (NCBI taxonomy): Eukaryota > Metazoa > Chordata > Mammalia > Primates > Lorisidae > Arctocebus > Arctocebus calabarensis. The sequence goes on along the minus strand of CAUYON010098003.1, from coordinate 6,926 downwards.
AATACTATTTATAGTCATTATAAAGAAAATAAAATACTGAGGAACATAGTTAACCAAGGAGTTAATTCCTTCTAGGAGTTCTCTAGAAGAAGAACTACAAAGCACTGATGATAGAAATCATAGATGATACAACAAATGTAAAAATGTCCTATGTTTACAGATTAGAAAAATCAACATTGTTAAAATGTCTATACTGCCCTACATGATTTACACATTCAGTGCAATTCCCATCAAAATTCCAGCATCATCTCTCACAGATCTAGAAAAAATAATCCTAAACTTCATATGGAACAAAAAATACCCCAAATAGCCAAAGCAATCCTAAGAAGAAATAACAGACCTGAAGACCTCAGATTACCTGACTTAAAATTATACATCAAGGCTATCATAACCAAAACAGCATGGTACTCACTGTGCTTGTAGATACTATCTAACAGTTCTGTAAAAGCTAAAGCAATGTACACTTTCATTACCAGGGGATGAGAATTTAGTAGACCCCCTTTCTCTTTACCCATCCCCCCCCATAGTGATGAATGTGAATTTTACTTTAACGTCCTCTGATAAATAGTAAAGTTTAACATAAGATATTCATGTGGATATTTTTCATAAAGTTTCTCTTAAAGCCTTTTCTGCATTTTCACATGGGTTACTTGTTTTTGTCTTTTGAGTAGGATTTTAAAAAGTCTATTCTGAAAATATTTGCCAAATAATTCTATTGATAATACTTTTTTCAACTATTCAAGTTTCTTTTTAGTTTTTCTAATGGCATTTTTTAACCAATAGAAGTTCTTTATTTATTTTTTTTCAATAGAAGTTCTTTATGATAGCATTTAACTGTTAATACCTTTTTTACTGTTAATACTTTTTGCATCTTGCTTATAGTAAAACCACAAAAATATTCTGTTTTCCTCTAAAATCTTTATTGTTTTACTGATAGTACTTATATCAATAATCTATTGGGAGTTAATTTTGGAGTCTCTGCAAAATACAGATATATATTTTTTTCCTATATGATTACATAATTGACATACCATTACCTGTTAAAAACACTATCATATTATCAATGAATGTGAAAGTTAATTTTGGCATAAAATAAATCATTATTTACATGCCTGATTCTAGGTACTATTTTATTATATATTTTCCTATAATTCTGTTCATAACAAACTCCCTATTATAGCTTTAAAATTTGTTTTTATATCTTATAGAATAATACCTGAAATTGTATTATTTTTCTAATTTTCAGTGGTTACTTTTAATATTTAATATTTCCATGTAAATTTTAGAATCAGCTTATCAGTTTCTTTAAAAAATGGCATTGGTATTGAATCTAATTTATAAAATCATTAAAATAATTTACCAGGCACAGCAATAAACACAGAGAAAGGACTTGACCATCAAAAGAAGCTCATTCACATGCAGGCTGATGGCTGAATAAAATCCTAAATTCACAGATTTTCAAGTCCCTACCCTTGTCAATACTTTTTTAAACATAAATATGGCATATCTATTTACTTACTTATGTTTTCAATATTCCTCAATTAATGTTTTATCCTTTTCAGTATATAGTTCTGCCACATTTTTGTCATCTTCATTTACAGGTATTTTATGCTTTTATGCTGTGGTAAATGCTACAATTTTTAATTTTCATTTTCTATGTAGGGCCAGAACAGAAATATGACTGAATATTTTTATATTGAATTGCATTTAGCAAATGTGATAAATTCATTTATCATTTCTTATAGCTAGATTACAGATCATGTAGGAATTTCTATATATACAATCACATCATCTTCAAATAGATCTACATGTAAATGATCATTTCAAAGAATTACCTTTTGTCAGAGTTAATTTATTATAAGTTTAGGGTTTTTTTGCTGTCATCTGCTCTTGTATTTTTTAGTTATTTCCTTTTATTTTCCTCACATTTGAAGTGCTATTGCTTGACAGGCTATAAGTTTACCTCTGAGTTCTGTTTTACGTGCATCTCACAAGTTTTAATACGCTGTGTCACAGCAAATAATATCCAGTTCAAATATTTCAAAATCCTAATATTTTCATTTCAAAATCTCATTGTTGGCTTGGCGCCTGTGGCTCAACGGGCTAAGGGGCCAGCCATGTACACCTGAGCTGGCAGGTTCAAATCCAGCCTGGGCCCGCCAAACAATGACGGCTGCAACCAAAAAATGGCCAGGCATTGTGGCGGGCGCCTATAGTCCCAGCTACTTGGGAGGCAGAGGCAGGAGACTGGCTTGAGCCCAGGAATTGGAGGTTGCTGTGAGCTGTGATGTCATTCATAGCACTCTATCCAGGGTGACAGCTTGTGGCTCTGTCTCAAAAAAAAAAAAATCATTATAGCCTCATTCTTGTGCTGATGTCTGTAACTGTGTGAGATAGATGTTGAAAGAAAGTCCTTGAGGCCTGGAATATGGAAAGATTTTTAATAGCAGATATAATTCTTTCATAAATATATCAGACTATGTAAATTTTTAAAAATTTCTTCTACTAGAAGTTGAATAAGAATTTTCAAATTTACTTGTGTGCTGTTACTCATAATATTTTTATTGCTATTTTGATAAGAGTAAAAACTGGAATTGTGTCCTCTTTAATTCTTAATATTGGTAAGTTGTGCTTTTTTTTTTTTCTTAATCAATGCTATTAGAGGGAGAAATTTCATTGATCATTTCAAAGAATTAGCTTTTGTCAGAGTTGATTTATTATAAGTTTAGGGGTTTTTTGCTGTCATCTGCTCTTGTATTTTTTAGTTATTTCCTTTTATTTTCCTTACATTTGAAGTGCTATTGCTTGAGAGGCTATAAGTTTACCTCTGAGTTCTGTTTTATGTGCATCTCACAAGTTTTAATATGCTGTGTCATAGCAAATAATATCCAGTTCAAAATAATTTATATTTCTGACTTCTTCCTTGACTCAAGAATAATGTGTGATTTCCCGGGAGTTTTCCTAGTTATATTTTTGTTATTTGCTCTAGTCAATATCACATATAACATTATGTGTTATCTCCATCTTTCAAGATTTATTGAGGCTTTGTTTGTGGTAGCAGGTGGATAATTTTGGTAAATATTTCATGTGCACTTGAAGAAATTATGCAAATTCTGTCATTGTTAGTTGCAGCTTTAGATATTCGAGGTTTGCTTGGAAAATATTCAGCCATGTAAGTCTCTTGTTCACAGTATATGGCTGGATACTTCCAAACAGTTCTCATATATATTTACCACTTAAGATAAATGTGTTAAGTGTGCTTCTCAAATCTCCTATATACTTAATTAGTTTTTTGGCCTTATTATTAGCCAGTAGGAGAGGCATGTTAATATCTCCAAATATAATAGTGGATTTGTTTATTTCTTCTCTATAGTTTTGTCAACCTTTGCTTGTATATTTTGAAACAATGTTTTTGATAACATACTTATGTAAGACTGTTGGATATGTTTCTGTTGGATTACCCCCTCCCATAGTTTTAAACTGTATCTTTTTGGTTCTAGTAACTCTTGCGTTTAAATTTATTTATCTAATATTACTATATGTGATCCAGCTTATTTTTGTTTAGAGTTTGCATGATTTATTTCTTTTCCATTTCTTTATTTTAACTTCTCTGCATTGTCATATTTCAAAATAGTTAAACGGAAATAGTTGAATAGAAATATTGAAAAATATTTCTTTTAAGAAGAATATAATTTTTGTCTTTTTAAAATTACAAACTAAAAAGTTTTACTTAGAGTATTTAATTTACTTACATAAACTATAATTACTGGTTGGTTTACATATTTCTTACCTTCTTTTAGGATAAAATCAATTTTTTATTGTTTTGTTTCTCTGAAATAATGTGATTATTTGTCCTTTTTCTATTCTTATAGTGGTTATACTTTATATTACAACTTGCACCATTGACTTATGATCTAATAGAATTTTTATTCTTAGTATTTTCCTGATACTACCTGGGGATATAGAATTTTTTAATTACATTTATCTCTTTTACCTTTTACATTATTAATGTCCTACTTTCTAACTCTCTATATAATTTAAACTGCAAGATACTATAATCATTGTTTTAGGTAGTCTATAGTATTTTATATTTGCCTAGATAGTTAGTTTTTGGGGTGTTTTTATTCCATACAATATTTCCACCTTTCCACAGGGGATTATGTTTCTTTTCTTTTAGTATGGGCATGAGTGGTGGTCTGCTGATGATGACCTGCCTTTGTATTGTTTGTCTCAAAATTTATTGTGTACTATTTTTTTATTTTTTTAAATTAAATCATAGCTGTATACATTAATGCAACTGTGGGGTACAATGTCCTGGTTTTATGTACAATTTGAAATATTTTCATCAAACAGGTTGACATAGCCTTCATGACATTTTCTTACTTATTGAGTTAAGACATTTATATTCTACATTTAGTAAATTTCACATGTACCCTTGTAAGATGCACCGTAGGTGTGGTCCCACCAATCACTCTCTCTCCACCTATTTTTGAAGAACATATTTGGGGTATAGAAATTTTAACTACAGCTTTTCCTATAATATCATTTAATTTTTTTTTCTAATTTCCCTAATTTTTTCTAAGAAGTCACTTGTCAGTCTAATATTCCTTTGAAAGCCCTATGTTCTTTTTTTCCCCTGATGGTTTCTGTCTTTTCTGTATTTATATTTGGGTTTTTTACTATGATGATTCTTGGTGCATCTTTTTATTTATTTATTTATTTTGTCTTTTTTCTGCCACGGAGTTCTTAAGCTTTTTGAGTGGATGGGTTTATATCTTTAACCAAATCACAAAAATTCTCAACTACCTGTTCTCTGAATATCACCTCTGACACATTTTTTCTCATCTCTCTTTCTGGGATTCCAATTATAGTTACATTAAAGTTTAATATACCATATGTCCTTTATGCTGCTGTATTTTTTATTTTACTTATTCGTTTTCTCTCCACATTCAGTTTTTCTATTGATCTATCTTTGAATTAACTCATCTTGTGTTCAGCTGTATATAATTGGCTATTAAACTCATCTCTTGAATTCTTTAATTCTATATAATATTTTAAATTATGGATCCTCTGCTTGAGATAGATAGATGTACATGTATATTTATAATTTGTTGAAATTGTCTTTCTTCTATACTGATTTTGTTCATAAATTTCAAAGTTTTTAATATCGTAAGGGAGTTGGTTTCAAGCCCTATCTCCCAATTCCTATGTCCAGATCATATATAAGTTTGCTTCTACAGGCTGAGTTTTCTTTTTATCATCAACATAGTAACAAAAGTCTTTCTCTTATTTTTCTAGCTCCTCAGAAGAAATGGTCAACTCTATAGAAGGGAGAATAACACATCTCTGTGAGTTCACAGAAAAGTTGTAATTTAAAAGCCTTTATAGTTATTAATAAGGAAATTCTCATTCACCTCATATCATAGCTGTGTAACATGTATAATTTTGTATCTTTAAAACTTGAGTTAAGGTCTATACAAAATCTATTAAACACTTTTCAAAAAATATGCAATAATTGTATTCAATTTTGAGTGTAGAAATTCTATCAAGGTGATTAAGTCACTGATAGAATATTACTTCCTATTTCAGTGGCCAATGGACTATTACCTATGGACTCAATGCCAAACCTAATGATGATTCATTAATAGTTTATGCTCCTATATGAATTAGAGCAAATTCTTGTCAATAAAACATGAAGCTCCTTGTATGTTACAAAACTTACACACAATATTTCACATTGAAGGGTGTAGCTTTCACATAGTTCAAAGAATGTACATGTGACTAAGATGTATAATAAATCAACAAACTTTAAGGAAGATGATTGCATGTGACTCAAACCTATTTCCTTTTTGAAACAAATAGCATATTTATAGAAGGACAGAATTTCCAGTACACAGAGAGATTTTTGAGAATTTTGATCAGTAGTGTGCAAATTAATTTTTTTTACTAACAATAAGCTCCAATTTACCCCAAACAAGGATCTGTGTAACAGCCTGACACTGATTCACTTTGAAACAATGCTGATCTCCACTCACTTTAAGAAGAATGATGTCTAAATATCCTGTTTTACATAGATTGCAGCAAAAGGTTACAGAGTGAACAAAACTATCTATAAGAAGAACTTGGTATATACTAGTTTAAGATTACAAGGTATTTTGTTTGAAATGAATGAAAAAATGTAACCGTGGAGTAGAAAATGGCCGCTGAAATAGAAAGTAATACCTGCATGCTAATAAAATATCTATGTTTATTCAGACTTGAAAAAAGAAAATATCATCATATTATTTCCAAATATGATATATGATTGTGGGAGAGGCTGGGGAAGTAAACACTGGATATGGGACATGGAAGTTCAGAGAATGAGTTGCTATCAGTCAATTTACTAAACCAACCTATCTGCACATGAATGGCCCCACCAAGCAGCCCATGCAGAGATCAACAATTTGTAGTAGAGTTTGTTTAGTTGCAACCCTATACCTTCCATATGGATATATGGACCCCCTGTTGGTCAAGAAGAATAGTAATTGAGAACAAGATACATAGCAGAGGAAAGGCAAGACAAACTACAGCCCACCATGCACCTCTGTATCTGTGTACAGCAACATCTAACAAAGAAGTGAACTTCAAGAGTTATAGTTGCTGCCTCAAATTCACATTCCCAACTTTGTGCATGTTCCTAATTATACCAACTCTGAACCAGATTCACATTCAGAAAAGATTCTGCAAATACACTTTAGTAGTTAATCAATTTAGAAGGCAAAATGTATGATGGTTACATGCTTCTGTTTTTTTTTTTTTTTTTGTAGAGACAGAGTCTCATTTTATCGCCCTGGGTAGAGTGCCGTGGCGTCACACTGCTCACAGCAACCTCCAGCTCCTGGGCTTAAGCCATTCTCTTGCCTCAGCCTCCCGAGTAGCTGGGACTA
>CAUYON010098001.1:0-57371 GCA_963573935.1 Arctocebus calabarensis | reverse complement strand
CCCCCCACTGCCATCCCCAGCCTTCCTTGCAGAGACAGGGTCATGAGACACAGTTCTGGCCAATGGAATGGAAGCCACTGGGCGGGGCTCTCTGGAAGGAGTCGGGTTCCGGAGATGCTTGCTTTATGTCCTTTGCCCTTCCCCTTCCTTTTTTCTGGAATGTGGATGTAGAGGAAGAGCATGATCTTATGACCGTGAAGTGATACGTGTACAGATGGTAGCCCCCCGTCAAGTGTGGCTAACAAGAGACATAGAAGGAACATAGGTCCCCGGAGGCATTGAGGGGCTGCCGCAGTGGTTATGGATCCTCACCTGGGTGAGGAAGAAACCCCCTATTTGGTTAGGCCACTGCAAGTTCAGCTCTCTTTACATCACTAAACCTCTTCTCAGTACTTCAGGTACCCTTTCACAGATCCAGGTGAGGGACCCTGAGGAGGTGACCTGCGGTGGCAGCAGTGGTGTGAAGATGCGAGGAGCCTCTCTCAGGGAGACCTGGCAGCACATCCAGTTAGTGAAGCTTGGAAGGCACTCAGCCTCCTGAGCCCCAGTGAAATACAGGAGGCAGAACAGGCCCCAAGGTTTCACGGTTAGGGGGTTGGATAGGACATGTGCAAGATGGAGAGCTCAACTCGGGGCAGCTGAGTCTCAGGCACTCGGCATACAACTAGACGGGCTTGTGTGGGCCTTGGAAGAGGCAGGCAGCATGCGAGACAGGCCGCTGGAGCGCCGAGGCAGAGAGATGCCAGTTACCAGCAAAGTGCCTAGATCCGTGGGCGTGCACGGGACCCCTTGTGAAAGGCGTGCGTGAGGAGCTGAGGCACAAGGGAGGAATTCTGGGGAATACCACCAGGCCACAGACAGGTGGCAGAGGGCCCAGGAGGGGTCAGAGGAAGAGAGAATGAAGGGTCGGGAGAGGCCTGGGAGAAGAGTTCACAGAGGCAGAGTCCCAGGGGCCGAGAGCAGAGACGGTTTTGAGAGGGAAAGAGCAGTCAAGAGTGCCAAACACGATGGAGTTGTCAAGGAGGATGAGGAATGAAAATTAGCCTATGGATTTGGCAATTAGGATGTCAGTTTTTCTACTAAAGCTGCTCCCACTGAGGTCACTAATGAAGGCAGAGAAATAGAATGATTTGCCCAAAGTGGCACCGTTAGTAATGAGCCTAGCATTAGAAATCGAGCCTCCCAGCTCCCTGTGAAGTGCTCTTTCTCTTTTATCACACATACTTTTAGGCTGCCCCCAAATCACAAAATCAAGTTTTCATTTTAGAAGAACAGCTTTCGGGGATCATTTATGGTCAGATGCAAACAACTTCTAGCTGTCTTTATTGATGAGTTGGTTAAAATAGGTGTCATTCTGTCCCCAGATCAAAGTTTCTCCTTAACTAATATTTTGATGTGTGGAGATCTCCTGATGAAGAAAGAAGCAAGCCATGGCGAAGGTAGAGTCAAGACAGACACTGTGCCCTCCCCTGCTAATCACTCACAGCTCTCGGCCCTGGCTGGAGGCTGTCTTAGTTTCTCTTTCCATGTTCTGTCCCACAGCAAGAGGCCAAAGCAACAGCTGGAAATATTCCCTGGTGTTGAGGTGCAGTTTCTTTACTCTCAGGCGAGGGACAGCCTTTCCAGAGTCGGGCCCATCCTGAGGGGACTTAGACCCAGCCAGACATCCCAGCCCCCTCCCATGGGGACCAGGAACAACCTGGGCTCCTGAAACTAGCAGGCGATATTTTAGCCAAAAGTTCTGACTCCATTTCCAGACCAAGCAACATGAAGGTTACAGAATCTATAGCCAGAGCTATCTGCATGAGAGGTGGGGCTTAGCTAGAGGAAAGAGAATCCATTTTGAAATTCTCAAGGCTAAGCCTCAGTTTCCCACTTCGTTTTTTTTGAAAGCATAGGTTAGAAATGTGTCACAAGGTGATGGGCAGGGGTGTCACAACCCCCATGGGCTGATAGTGCCTGCTCCTCGAGGTGAACCCACGCCCATCAGGACTGAGGCTAGCACTTCAGGTGAACTGGCAAAAAGTACAGCAAATAAACGTCTCCGGGCTGTGAAACTCCCTTCGCCAGCCCCCTGCCCCAGGCTGACTGCAGGGGCGTCAGCAGCTAGGATATATGCCCGGCAGTTGGCAGGAAGACCTGGTGGGCTTGCTAGGGGGCACTGCAATCCATAAAGGAAAATCGTCTAAACAGAACAAGAGGTTTTTGCTGTTAGTGTTTTTCCCGAGCAAATGAGCACCGGTGTTTTCTCCCATGTAAGAAAGCTACGATGGATCTGGAGACAATTTTTTGACAATGGACAAGGTAGTGAAGGCTTCTGGCTGATTAAAGGGAGTAGCTACCATGAGCTATTTCTCAGAAGAGGGAACATAAAGAGGGAGAAGCAGCCAAAATAAACAGATGGCTGGATCGGGTGGGGGATGCTGCTGTGAGCAGACACACAGGTAGCAGGGGCCCCAGGCAACCCCACAAAGCCATTAAGAGGAGCCAAAACTCAGCACAGAGTTCTAGAACCCTGGGAAACAGCTAGTGCCCTGCCCCATGGGGTAACCTTGGAATTGTCACATATCCACAGGTAGTAAGGTTTGCAAAGAGTAAGGGACGCAGCCAGCGAGCAACCCTGGACACCAGCATGACTGAGAAATGACAGAACTGAGGAGACAGGGATAAGTTAGCAAAGTCAGCGTAAACTCAGAGCCCTGCCAGACTGGAAGGGTGAGCAGCAGACAGGATGGTGTGCCAACTGGCAGGCCGCTTCCAGAACCAGCGCAGAGCCACTGAGGCAACTCTGCAAGCATTTACTGAGCTCCTTGTGGGGATCAGGATTCTGTCTTCGAAGATCTCAGGACCTGGGAGTGAAATGTTTAGAAATGGGTGAATTACATGACAATACAAGCATTGTGAACAGAGTCCCAAGGATCACAGGGAGGGAGCTGTCTGGGAAGGCTTCAGGGAGTAGGTGACGCTTAAACTGCTTAACAAAGACTGAGCAGACACTGGCCAGGGCAAGAAAGAGAACTATACCAGAAGACTGTAGTTCAGTAACCGCGAGGTTGTTATACCATTAATAAAGGCTCTGGTCACAAAGCAAGAAGATCAATTAAACCACATGAAGTTATTAGCAGCATTATTACAGAAGCACAACATGTAATATTATATAAAAATAGGAGGAAAGAGGTGCTGTTGAACTCTGGGAGGGCTGGAACCAGGAAGTCACGTTGCAAGGTTAATCCTGGTGTGGGCACCAGGACCACATCCTCCCAGGCCTGACATTTGCTCCAGCCCTGTCTTTCTGAAATCCATCTCCGCTTTATTTGTGGTCCAGGAATCCCATGCCTTTGCCTCATAGATGGTCCTGGTCTGCTCAGGCATTGACCTTTCAGGTCACGTGCCCATCATCCTGAGGGTACATCTTGACTCCATCTCTCAGTGTTCTCCTTCCAAATTCCCAGAACAGAGAACCCAATTAGCCCTAATGAGGTCATTGAGATTTGATTGGTGGGTTGGTGCCTGGGGGCTAGAGGGGATAAGTGCAGGCAGTCTAAAGTGTCACCTTTCAAGTGTGGGTGCAGATGGGGAGGTGGTCTCTGGCATATTCACTATGGTGAATTTATGCTTGTGAATACTCCAGAAATTCAGGATCTCTGTTCTAAATGTCCAGGACACACTATTGGCTCTTTCTCTGTGCTCCCCTTTGCCCCTGATACAAATTTTAACACCAAAAATATGATGAAAATTTATTTTCATGTGAATCTCTTATTCACTAGAACTTAAATCTTAAAGTAAAGTAAACACTTTAATTATATTTAATCTTGCTTGTCACTGGAGTTCCAGAAAACAGCATAGCATTTGACACGTGGAAGGCTGAATACACTTTGGTAGTCCTGACTGTTTCTGCTATCACCTTCATTCTTGGTGTTCCACTCACTTCGATTGTCTGTCATCAGCAGCTTCCTTTGGTGGGTTGGAGAATGATACTCAGTGTGCTGTTGACGCTGACAACTGAGAACTGAGATTCTTCTGGATTATAAACGATTTTGGAATTGGGGTTTACTTGTGTCCAAAGTCCTCAGGTATGCAGTGGGGTCTTACATTAGGACCACTGTGGAATAGTATCTTAGTTCAGGCTGTAATAAAGACACCATAAAATGGGTGGCTTCAACAATGGAAATTTATCTGTCACAGTTCTAGAGAAATCAAAGTGCTGGCAGAGCTGGTGTCTGGAGGGGCCCCTTTGCAGATGACTTTCTTCTCACTGTATCCTCATACAGCAGAAAGAAGAGAAAGCAAGCTCTCTCGTGTATTTTTATAAGGTCTCTAATCCCACTGACGAGGGCTCCATCCTCATGACATAATCGCCTCCCAAAGGCCCACCTCCTTAGGATTTCAGCATGTGAATGAGGGGGCACATAAACATTCAGTCCATAGCAGATGGTGTGTTCACCCCAAGTCCTTTTGCAGGAGGGACTAAGGAGCCTCATGGGAGACCTCATTCTAATGAGTGATGGAATAGGCAGACGTTCTACGTATGTCATCTCCATGGCATGAGTGTACCTGGCCCAAGCGTCATGGACTCCTGCCTGAGCAGTAGGAAAGGGAGCTGGAAGTCAAGAAAAGAAGTCTGTTTCACTAAATGCTCTATAAAATGTGTGGCACAAAGCAACACCACTTTGGCATCTGAGGATGAAGCATACTATGGCAGGGAAGGAGGCTTCTTTCCAAACAGGGGATGACTTTGAGATGACAGTGCAGGTGCCTGGCAGCAGTCAATGTGACAATACCCAGCAGAGGCGGCAACAGTGCCCAGTGGATGCAGAGGTGTTCAGAAGGTAGACATTGGCAAAGGAGTCCATCGGGATACCTTTCACACCTGACTGTGTTATAAGCGGGCACACACAATCACCCTCTGGGATTCACTGAACTAATTCCTAGGGAAATAATTTGCAGAGGCTGAGGACCTGCCAATATCTATAAAATGCCTCTGTAAGTTGACTTATACCCACAGGCAGTTTGGCTCGGGGAAATTTGACTGATATGTAAACTGAGGCACCCCATTTCCTCTTGATCTGTGGGCTAATGTCGGGGGGTACTGCGTATGCTCTTATTGAGCTCAATTATGTTTCACTCAAATTTCTATGTTGAAGCCCTAACTCCCAGTATCTCAAAATGTGACTATGTTTGGAAATAGAGCCTTTAACAGTGTGATTAAATTAAAATGAGACCATTAAGGTGGGTCCTAATTGAACTGATCTGTGTCCTTACCAGAAGAGGAAATTCGGACACATAAAGAGCCATTAGGGCTATGTTCACGCGAAGGCAGCAAGAGGGAGGCCACCTGCAAGCCAAGGAGAGGCCTCAGAGGAAACCAATCCTGTCAGCACCTGGGGCTTGGTCTTCCTAACTCCAAGACTGTAAAAAAAATTATTTTGTTGTACAAATCAACTAGTCTGTGGTATCTGAGCAACAGTAGCAAATATAAACATAGGATGTGTAATTAGTATATGTGCTAACATATATGTACTAACATACATCCCAAGTAAGGCCCAGCAGGCATCAGGACCCTCCTAGAAGGACATGCAGGGGATGAGGGGGTAACAAAAGTAGTCAGCTCCTACCAAGAAAACCCAAGGGCACTATGAGGTTGGAAAGAACAGCCGCGGATGGAAGAGCTCTATCAGAGAGGTGAATAGAAACTGCCCAAAGAAAATGCATGCTACCTAGCAGCAAATACACGCAGTGGAGAGAATGGGCCAAACAAATAGCTCTAAAAAGGATGTGGTAGTGGTAGGGGAAGTAATCAAAACCAGGAAAGCGAGAAAGTATGAAAAAAAACCAAGCCGCGACTCAGCTAGAGAAATTATAGAACAAACTTAAGAAAGTGCAAAAACAAGATAAGGAAAGCAAAGGTGAGGAATGAAAAGAAGATTGCAAGAGAGGCTAAGATAAATAATAAGGCATTTTTCAAGTACAGAAGGAACAAGAGGTCAGTACGAGAGCCAACAGGGCCTCTAAAAGCTGGCAGAGGCAATTTATTGACAGAACACGAAGACATTGCTAAAAAAATATTAAAAGTCCCCCCTCCCCCATCTCTTTTCACGAAGGAAGACGGGGACATACGCCGGAGCAGACATAAATTTCCCAGGAGTGGAAAAAAGACATATTGAAGGAAATCAGGATCGTGTCAGCACAGGTGATCAAGAAATTAGGATGTCAGAAAAATTGCTGAAAGTCTAGGGTCAGGCCAGAGCCTCCTGGAATGAGGAACCCCAGGTCAGCGCAAGGCGGGACACCTGCTCCAGTGCGCATGCGCAGGGGCAGACGCGCAGGGATGCGCGCGCCGGGACGCGGGCTCTGGCTGCACCTCTGAGTTCACCTTGTAGGTGACTTTCATCTCAGGCACTGGGAGCACAGTCAGGGTTTTATCAGGTCTTTATTCTCCAAACTGTTGGCATTTGATAATCCCTGATGGAGTATTTGTTTTTGAGAGTAGCTGGCACGACCTAAGATTTGAGCAAAAGTTCACTTTCCTTCCCATAAGAAGATTCCAGCCCAGAGGCAGAAGACCTGGGTTCCTGTTCTGACTCTGCCCCAGACTGACACTGGCTTTAGGCTAGTTGCTTAATGTCGCAGAGATGTAGGTGCCTTGTCTCTAAAACAGAGGTTAAGCACTTCCTTACTGTAAAGCTCAGCGTGTTGCTCAAGCAAAATCCTGTACGACAAAGGACACTCAAGTGTTTTTAACGTGTCAGGGGCTGTTTTAGGCTCCAAGGAGGGAGGAGTGATAAAGGCAGGTGTCTGCCCTTATGGGAGTGACATTTTAGTGTGGGGAGAGAGTTAAACAAGTAAGCAGAAAAATAAACAAGGTCATTTAGCGAGTGATGAGAGCTCGTGGAGCTCTGCAAAGCCCTGCTGCTTTTGGTGGTCAGGGTGGAAGACATGGCGTTGAGATCTGAACTGGGAGGAGGGAAGATCTGTATAGACCATATAGTGTGTTGAAATGCTGGCTCCAAGAGGTATAATCAAGAGCCTTTCCAAGGCTCAGAATTTGATATTTCTCTATGTTCCCCTCAATCTGGCTAGACTATAAGGAATTGTCAAATCAAGGCAGACTTCAAGAAGACAAACCTGGCAACAAAGAAAGAAAAAACATGCAACATTTATAGACATACAAAACTGATTCCAGGAGAACTTGAGGAGAGGACACTTTCTTTTTAAATGGAGGGCATCCCTTGCCACAGGGATTCTGAAGCTATGGTCACTGCTTGTCACATGCCGTAAAGTGCCAAAGAATCCTGGGCTTTACAGATTCTGAGTGTAGATGGAGTAAAAAATGAATTTGCATGGATTTTCTTCCCTGCTCCAAAGCATCAGCCCTACTTGAAATTTATTCCTTCCTTTCCTACACTCTGTAATATTGTGATGATTGAGTCATGCGACAATCCAAAATAAAAACTTCACCGTTGTTCTTCCAAATATATTATTTCACTTTCATAAAACAAGTCGAGCTCTTGGTCTTGAACATTGAGAGAAGAAAATAAATGGAACCAGAAGCCTCTAACATTTTATTTTAACATAATAGTCCACTGAAAGAGAAGTCAAACTTCACTTCCCAAATGCTTGTTGAGTACCTACTAAGTTTCAAGGCATAAGCAAAATAAATACAACCTGGTCTTTGTCCTACATAAACTCATGGTCTCTACTTTGAATCATACTGTTTCAAAATGCCATAGCTCTACTGGATGAAGAGTGTTTATGGTGTTTTTTTTCAAAGAAATAGGACAGAAGCAATTATACTTCATTTAGGAATACTAGACACTCACAGATAATCTTTTTTTCTGGTTTATGAACCTGCAAATATTTGTTGGGATGTACATGAAGAGCATTAAATGGACTGATAGAGGAAAGAAGATGGGCAGGCAGGCCTGGATCCAAAAACTAGCTCGGCTACTCACTCGTTGTGTGATCTTGGGTAAGATAATGCAGCTTCTCAGTTTCCTCACCTGCAAAATGGGACCAACAACAGTTACCTCGTGGAGTTACTGTGAGGATGAAAAAAAATCACGTGCTCAAGCTGAGAGCCTGGTTACTGGAGTGCTCTCGTCCCCTTGTAATTGGAAAAATTAAAAATCGCAATTGTTTCTTTTTTAAGGAGAAAGAATACCAACTTGACATTTCAGAATTCATGTGTTTTATGCCTCCCTCTCTTTAACTCCTCATTTGAAAATTTTCCAGTTTTCTGTATCACACCAGACCGAGGACACTGCCCCTGCTTGTGTTGAGCAAAAGACCCTTCCTAAAACGCTCGTCACTTGGTTCTGGAGTTTCTAAGGTTAGTTCCATGGCAGTTCATTGAGAGGCTGCTATGTGCTAGTGAGGATAAAGTGGTGAAAACCCGACGTAGCCCTTGGCCTCCTAGAACGTGGACTTACAAGGCTGAGCTTCATGATGCATGTTTGTGATCCTCTATCTGCAGCCTCTTCTTGCAACTGCTGCAGTCTTAAGGAGAAGGTGTATGTGGGTTTACAAGAACCCAAAATAGGGAATTTGTCCCAGGCAGGGAGATCAGATTGTGTTGCCCTGAGAAAGTGATGCTCGAGCTGAGTGGAAGGCCTGGAAGGATGAAAAGAGAGAAGAGAGGGAGACACACTCCGGGCACGAGCCCCCAGGAGATAAGCACTTGTGGCTGGAGCGAGAAGAGAGAGCAGACTGGCACCATGCTGGGCCTGGGGGGCCACGCTGGGAGCTCCGTGCTTAATTCAGGAGCAGTGAAGATCTACTGAAGAGTTTGTGTAGGGAAGTGATATGATTAGATCATTGCGTTGGAATAATCACTCATTTTAGAGAATGGGAGAGCAGCAGGTAAACCGATGACATGGAATTATGAGTATATTAAACAAGGGTTGATGGTGGCTTGGACAGGGTAGTGACAGAAGTTGATAAAGGGGCTGGGTGTAGTGGCCCATGCCTTTAATCTCAGCTACTCTGGAGACAGACACAGCAGAATTGCGTTGAGCCCAGGAATTTGAGGTTGCAGTGACCTGTGGTTAGGCCAGTCTAGTCCAGGCAACAGAGTAAAGTCCTATTTTTTTAAAAAAAATTGAAGATTACAACTGCAATAGAGGGAATTTTTATAGATTTTAGGTATATTGAGAAGATTAAACTGACAGGAGCTTGAAGATGGCTTGTATGGAAAAGAAGGTTGGGTGGTAGAACGGGAAGGTAGTTTGAAAGGGAAGGAGGAGCCCTAGGAGACTTCTGGAATCTTACCTCATATTAAAAAAATGAATGGGGAGGGGAGGGAGAAGGATTCCCTGAGCTGAGGAACCCTGGAGGGCACTGGGGAAGTGGGAAGAGCATGAGTCTGGTTTGGGCATGCTGACCTTGAGGCTACCATTGGGATATACAGGAGATGTCAAGGGGAAACTTGGATACATGGGTTTGGAGCTCTGAGAAGTCAGGACTGGGCGTAACTGAAACAGCGGGTGTTATTTTTGGAGGAGATCCCTAGAAACACCCTGAGATGAGGGGTCACGCACAAGTTACTTACAAGGCTTTGCCCCTGGGGAGACTGGTAAGGAAATGGGGAGTAGAGCCAGGAAGGGGAGGAAGCCGAGCAAGGGGGGTCATCTCAGGCTTTAGCCTGACCTCCAAGGGGAGCTCTAGTGAACAAGCCAGGCTCACAGCTTCCCCGAAGCCTCGCTAGTAGCAGGGATGCAAACTCCCAGGCGATTCCTACCGGCAATCTTCCTCCTTCTCCTCCTCCTCCTCCTCCTCCTCCGAGGGCTGCAGGTGCAGCTGGTGGGGTGTGGGGCACAGAGACCCTAAAAAGAGATCCCAGGGCAACTGGGTGGAGCACTGACATTCACTACTGGGGTGGACCTGCTCGCCTGGGGAGACAGAGTGAGAAGAAAAGATATCAAGGCCCCTGTGCCTTGGGCCCCCAACTGAATGACTGATTAAAACAGTTAGAAAGGAGGTCTAGAAGAACTGCTGTTTTATAATCAGCCTGCAAAGAAAGCAGCAGTATGAGTATTAATTTTTTTTTTTTTTGAGACAGAGTCACACTATGTTGCCCTTGATAGAGTGCTGTGGTGTCACAGTTCACAGCAACCTCAAACTCTTGGGCTTAAGCAATTCTTTTGCCTCATCCTCCCATGGAGCTGGAACTACAGACACGCGTCACAACACCCAGCTATTTTCCGTTGCAGTTGACATTGGGGTTTAGCGGGCTGGGGCCGGGTTGGAACCTTCCACCCTCGGTGTATGTGACTGGTGCATAACCACTGTGCTACAGGTGCTGAGCCCAGTATGAGTATTATTATACCCATTTTAGAGATGAGAAAATCAAGGCTTGGGGAGGTTGAAACTTGGACACAGAGCTTCTGCCTTCAAGCCTAGCGCTCATTCAATGGCAACAAGGGAAGTTTTCCCAGTGCTCTCCCAGTGCTCAAGGGCTCCAGGAGTCAAGGGAACTGGTCCGGTTTTGAAGGTGTTGATAGGTGGTGGTGCTCATGCCTGAACACTTGCCTTGCCTGATTCTGAGAACCTGGGAGGTGAGGGAAGGGAGGGAACCTTTTTTTTTTCAGGGAAACTAAGAATCTGCTATCTTAGAGACCATGTCATTGAAGACCCCAGGATTTTCATTTTGTGTGTGTAAGGCAGGGGACGAGGAAGAGAGGTTCGTCAGCCCAAGCCCTTGACTTTGAACAGCTAGCTATCTGGCTGGGGGATGGGGGTGAGGCCTGGAGCCACCCCCACCTGCATCCCAGGAGACAAAGGTGGGTATGAGGAGGACTTGGGGTGAATGGCATGTATAGGACTCTCAGCTGCCTGGGGCCCCAACCAGCACTCAGTCTACCAAGGCTTGGAGTTTGTTTTTTGCCTCTGGGGAGGCTGCTGTTGACTCTGTCCAGTAAGCAGGCTTACCGATGTCTGCCCACCCCAGATTCTTTCTCTCCCAAGGAAGCCCCACTGCGTTGGAGATCAGCAGAGGTGTGCTGGCTGGTTCCTAGGGCTTCCCAGTCTAGAGGGAGAGTGTCTGGGGTGGAGTGGGCTCTGGCCTGGGTAGTAGGGACATGCCTGGGGGACACAGAGCATGACCCTCTGTTTGCCGACTCTCGGCTTGAGGAGCAGTGAAGAAAATCAGAACTAAGAATACCTGCCCGCAGAACTGTCTGGGATTAATTAGGAGACTGATAATGCACAGTGTGTGCCTAGGATGAAAATGAGTTACAGTCTTGTTACTAATAATGCTGGATGGATGATTAGTTTATATAAAACAAGGCCACTTCTCAATAAGCCAGAGGTCATTAGTTGTTCTCTTAGGGTGACTTAAGAGAACAACCTAGAAGTGTATTTGCAAATAATTCCCAGTGACTTACTGGAGAATGAGAATCTGCAAATCAAAGATGTTTTGCCCAGTTTAGTAAATAAAAGGCAAAGACCCAGCACAATGCTTGTATTTTTCTCCTTGTAGAAAATATCTTCCATAGAATTGGACACTAACATAAAAAGTGCAAGGGGGGTTGGGAAGAAGAAATCTAAAACCAATGTCAATTGGAGGCAAACTAGTATTCATTTCCTGTGGAGGAATTTTATATTTTTTAATGGAGTTACCGTGGCTTTTTTTTTTTTATTTATAAGGTGAAGAGTCAAAGTACAAGGATTTAAGGCTTCCAAGTGTGTGCAGTTATATGAACAGACCCTTAAATTTGCCAGCACGCCCCAGGCACTGCTCCTGCATAACTAATATCTCCCTGGCCAGGGCCAGGGCGGAGGGCCCTTAGACTCCCCTGGAAGTTATGCAGGGATAAGGGGAGTGTCAGGAATGCAGGATTAGGCCCCATAATTGAGGCTGTCATTAGCTGCAGAAGCAGGCGGGCTTGTGAGCCGTTCCAAGTTTGCATTTATTATGGGATGAAGATATGGCTTCTCTGATATACAGCGGGTAGAGGGCATTTCTGTGAGTCGGCAGTATCCACCTCCGTTCATCCCCCCCTTTAAGATGGCTCATTCTGTAACACTCATTATGCTTTTCTCAGTAGATCCCAGAAATGCTGAAATCATCCTTTAGAATACAGGAAGCATTCACTTGAAACAACAAAAGCTTAGAGAACCTTAAAAATGTTGCATTTTCTTTACCTTTTGAGGAAGGCCAGCTTTCTCAATTTGTTCCCATTCAGCATGCCAGCCACAAACAGTCCCGAGAGTGAGGACGAAGTCTTATTTATATAAGTTACGTGTGGATATAGCAATGCCACTTAATCAGACATTCTTTGTCTGATGATGAGAATACGGACTCATAGAGAACAGAAAATTTCTCTAGAAATTTTCCATCTTCCCATACTGAGTCTTTACTTGTTAATAGGACTAACTCCTTCCAGGCTCTGATATCTGTGTTCCTACTGCCCCTGCTAACGTCGGTTTTACCTCTGAAACATGACTACTCCAATCATGTAATATTTGTCTCTCTATGTCTGGTTTACTTTGCTTGGCATAATGTCTTCAGAGTTCATTCGTATTGCCACGTGTGCCAGAATTTCATTTCTTTTTCAGGCTGCAAAATACTCTGTGGCATGTATGTAACACATTTTGTTTGTTCATTTCTCCATTGACGAACACTTGGGTTGCTTTCACCTTTTGGTGGTTGTGAATAGCCATCATGAACTTCTATGAACATGGGTATATAAATATTTCTTCCAGACTCTGCTTTCCATTATTTTGGGTATGTGCTAAGAAGTGGCATTTCTGGGTCTTGGGGTGATTTTACTTCTAATTTTTTGAGGAGCCCCCATGCTGTTTTCCCCAAATGTCAGCAGTTGTGACATTTTACATTCCCACCAGTTGTGTACAGGATTCCAATTTCTCCACATCCTCACAACACCTGTTATTTTTAGTTGACTTTTTGGTGGTTGTTGTTAGTAGCCATCTCAATCTGTGTGAGATGGTATCTCACTGTGCTTGATTTGAATTTTCCTAATCATTAATGATATTAAGCCTCTTTTCATGTGCTGTGTACAAATATCTATTCCAGTTACCACTGTAAGTTCTTGTGGGGTTATCTCTCCAGAAGCAGAAGTGTACACCATTCACACATTGAGCAGAGCCCCTAGGGCAGCAGTTCTCAACCTGTGGGTCAGGACCCCAGGAACTGTATTAAAGGGCCTGCGGCACTAGGAAGGTTGAGAACCACTGCCCCAGGGACTTGCTGGGCAGTACGGTGAGTGGGTTATTACAAACTTTGAGGGTATAAGCCTTTAGTCAACCAGAATTCTTAGAACTAGGGGATATTCTTGCTAAAAGGAGGTCAATTAGATCTCTTCATTTTTCGTTCAATCACTCATGCTAAAATTCCTCCCAAAATGTTTTATTCTGTTTTTTAAAACAAGTTATACAGCCTGACCTAGGGAAATTCTTCTTTATCCAAGAGGAATACTGTAGGATGTCCACCTGGGAACTATTGTCTTAATGTGATATCCTGGAGTTTTAGATGAGAAGGTATCAAATATGTTTAGTTATTTTATAGACCAAAGGGTAACTGCTGTATAGGCTTGTGAACTCTGAGTCGGTTAAATGTTTGAGGATGTGGTTTCAGAACAAATGGTCTGTAGCTCTTCTTTCTGGCAGTGACTGGAGAACAGGGCCTGTTGTCTATTAAGGCCACTCCTAGTTCATGAAAATAAAACCATGTCAACTGCATATAAAAGAATGTTTATCTTTCTATTCTCCATGGAGGGAATTGGAGGGGCGAGGCTGGGAATGTGTCTTGTTGACCCAAATGTGGTAACATATCATCGATGTTTGAATGGGAAAAAAAGTATGTTCAACATTCGTCCATGTTTCAGCTCATTGGAAACTGATTTCGGCTAAAGTCTGCCTTTATTCATCATTGACAGCCCTAACTGGAACGTAGTCAGTGATCAATAACTATTAGTTGAATGACTCAGTGTTTCCCAGTCCTTTAAGACTGTCTACTCCATCTCACACTCATGGAGGGTCAAGGTGGCAGTTCTCCGTCAGCTTTGGGGCAGAACATTTTTCTGGCTGAACTGGGTCCCTTGTGCTGCTGCTGTAGACAGGCCTGCTCTTCACTTCCTACTTTTATCTACCTGTGACTGTTTCTTTACTTGCATGGGAAACACTTTTTTTTTGAGACAACTGATAGAGGAAGGAGGCAGAAGAGAAAGGAAGACATTGGCTAGAATGACAGAAATAACAATTTTGAGAGTAGTCTGGTGGATAGGGTTTGAATCTACAACTAGAGGGATGAGAGCCAGATCATAGGAGAACCGCTGTCCTGAGAATGTCCGTGAGATGGCGGGTGTGGACCTGCCACTTTGGGCCTCTCTTCTCTCATCTGCATGGATCTGCTCCTGTACTCTGGATACACTGCAGATAGAACTCCGGGCGGTGACTGGTATCTTCGGGATGCTCATTGTGCCAGGAGAGGCTCAAACACCTCTGTGGGAGCCACAGAGGCAGGAGCTGTGGGTACCTGGTACCCACTGAAGCTGACTGCCTAACTGTAGGCTCATCCTAGTTCCTTTTAGGAGTATTTGTGGAGTTCAAAATTGTAGCTCTTTGACCAGGTGCAGTGGCTCACACCTGTAATCCCAGCACTTTGGGAGACTGAGGGAAGGGGATCAGTTGAGGCCAAGAGTTCAAGGCCAGCTTGGACAACATGATAAAGCACCATCTCTGAAAAAAAATTTTAAAAAATTATCTGAGTGTAGCGGTGTCTACCTGTAATCCTACCTACTTGGAAGGCTGAGATGGCAGAATTGATTGAGTCCAGGTCTTGGAGGCTGCAGTGAGCTATGATTGTGTGTCTGTATAATCACCACCTGGTGAGACCTGAGGGTTATTTATTTGTGCTCTGGACTATGACCTTTGTACCTACAGGCAACCAAGCCCATAACAAATACTCATTTCAGTAGTAAATAAACAAGGAAAGGGCAATAAATGTCACTCCAAAAAATCATCTATAGTTCCAAACAGATTTATCCAAAACTTGGTAGAAAGAATGGCCTTTGTGTCAGATGAAAAACTCATGTTTAAATAATAAGGATCCTAGCACACCCTCTTCCAAAGTGTTCACTATGTGTAAGGTATAATGCTTAGCACTTTACATGTTTTAACTAATTTAATCATTCCAGAAGTCCTATGACATAGGGAGTCTTATTATGTCCACTATGCAGATGAAGAAACTGAGATACAGAGAAATTAAGTCACTTGGCCAAAACCACACAGCCTGATTCAAACCCAAGAAGTTTGGCTCCAGAGTCTGAGCTCTTAATTAACATGGATATATATCACCTTTGTCAAGGCATAACTTATATGCCATAAAACTCACCCTTAAAAATGCACAATTCAGCAATTTTTAGTATATTCAAAGTTGTGCAACCATCACCACTGTCTACTTTTCATTAGTTGAGGGACACTTGGTTTGTATCCACTTTGTGGCTTTGTGAGTAATGTTACTATGAATCAACTATATTAACTAGCAAAAGTTTATTAAAAAAATAAAACCAGGCTCGGCGCCCATAGCACAGTGGCTATAGCGCCGGCCACATGCACCAATGGTGGTGGGTTCAAACCTGGCCCCACCCACCTAAACAACAATGACAATTGCAACAAAAAAATAGCGGGGCATTGTGGCAGGCACCTGTAGATCCAGCTACTTGGGAGGCTGGGGCAAGAGAATCACTTAAGCCCAAGAGTTTGAGGTTGCTGTGAGTTGTGATGCCACAGCACTCTACCTAGGGGGACATAGTGAGACTCTGTCTCTAAATAAATAAATAGATAAATAAATAAACAAATAAAACAGCATATATTTCACATGTGTAGTAATAAGCTAACAGGTCTATTTTCTGGAAGCTTCAAGGATTGCCTCTCTAAAATCAGGCGGGCACTCCTCGGCCTGTCTGTATTTGTGGAGCTGATGAAGGCTGTAGAGATCATGCCAGATGATGTATATGAAAGTGCTTTCTAAAACTTTAAAGCATCAGTCCAAATATTGGTCATAAATGATATGTTTGTTCAATTACCTTAGAGTTCTAATTAGACACCTGAGGGTAGTTAGTTGACTAATTGAGGTTTTATTGTTAAAAACACTATTTATTTTAAAAGCTTCTGTGCTGTGTTAAATGGGCACATCTCCTGGCATAGCCCCCCACGATGGGCCCCTCCACAAGCGTCTTTGTGGGTTTCAGAGATACCGATTTCTCTGCTACCACTTTCTCCCTTTCTATTTGTAGTTCATTTTTGGTAATTCACTGTTCATTCTTCATGTAAAGAAAAGGAAAATTTGGACTCTCTGATCCAGTTAGGAACATACACAGGGTGTCCATAAAGTTCGTGGACACCCTGTATTTAGCTTCAAGAAACAGAAAACCTAATAGTAATTTAAACCAAAATGGATTGTTCTCACATAACAAAAAGTCTGAAGGCTGCCTTGGTGGCTCAGCGATGTCAGGACTGATGTGTCTGTGTTTGTCTTGAACTTTTTCTCATGTTCACAAGAATATTACTCCAAAGGGAGGCATCATGCCCGTGTTCAGGACAGAAAGGGCTTCTAGTTAGGGCTGGTACCAGGAAAGCTGAAGCCTTCCGAGAAGCCCCCAGCAGATCTGTGCTTCCACCTCGTAGGCCAAAGAGACCACGAGGAGGCTGGGGAACCCCATTTAGCTTTTCCAGCTGCAGTAGTGGAGGGAGGTGAAGGAAGAGGGGCTGGAAATAGGTGACATTTTAAAATGCCTGAGCCACACTTGCCTCAGCAGGAGAAGTTAGGAAATCTAGGCAGACAAGAGGAAGAGGCAGGAGGTCTGATGGAAGGAGCTGGCGTGTCCCCCTCACTTCTCTGGTTGGTTTGCTCATTAACGTTCCCTGTTCACTTCTTCTGCTCTCAGAGTTGAGTTCACTGGAGCTTCTCATCTCCCCACAGACGCTGGTTTGGCTGCACGGTGGCTGAACACATGTCTGGATGTTTTACTGATGTGACCATACTGCATTGTGACATGATGTGGTTTCGAGATGCTGTGACCAGAACCACCCAGCTGGCCGAGCCAGAGCTAAATTCCAGTAAGTTTGTTCAGGGCTCTGGAGCCAGCTGGAGTGTCAAAAGGGTGCTGCAAAAGGCTTTCTGAGTCTGTTCTCCCTCGTTAGGGTTAAGAAGCTTGAGGGCAGGGCCCAGGACTCAGAATTCTGTCCCTTTCCCCACTGTCCTCCCCCATCGTACCGGGACACGTAGATGGGTCTCAATAAATACTTGGCGGATAAACTCACATTCCTGGTGACTGGTCAAAGATGTGTCACTTATTATGAAGTGTGCCAGGAAAGTCACTCACTCATTTGTCTGGTAAGCGCTTTAGTGATTTAATCTGCGAACCAATTACTTCAATACCATTTCCAGAAATAGAGCTCTCTCCTTTGAAGTGGGTTAATTGTCAACCAATATTTTATCTGTGTTTCTTCATCTGACAGGCAATTAGTGAGGGCTTCCAAAGTGGCGGGCACGGTGTTGGGCACAGTGGGACATAGAGAAAATGTAATGCTGCCCACATGGGCCCAGAGGGTAGTGGGGTAGACAGCCGTGTCAGTGAGGTGACCCGGCCCCTGAGAAGGGCTGCCTCCTGTGGGCTCAGGGTTGTGGGGAGGCGAGTCACGGTCTGGAGGAGTTGTGGAGATGTGTGAAGGGGTCCTGGGGCCATGCCTGCTGCCTGACTTTCTTCCCCAAAACGGTCACTTCAGGAAAAAGGCATCAACATACTTTTGGAGGCATCTTACTCCCTCATTCAAAGGAAAAGAGCTTTCTGGAGTCCTGTGGGGAGAGGAGAATATACATTGCCCTCTCAGGTGAGGAGTGGACGGGCATTGAGAGAAACGGCATTCCTCTGTAGCCTCTGAAGGATTGATGCTGGGGCATATTTGAGACTTAGTAGCAAAAGGCAGCTTTGTGATCTTTTACGGTGAAATAAGACTGGGATCCATAACACCAAGGGGGGTGCCCCTGAAGACCGTAGGGTTGGGTTTCGCACCCCGTGGTTAGGGCCCAAGTTAGCAAAGCAAGCTAGAATGAAGCCAGTATGCAAAGGGTTTTTCCAAAATAAAATTTGTGCTTCTTGCTACCCTTTAATTGTCAGTATGCACTAAAGCAACAGATTTGCTAAATCTGGAAGTTGATAAGACAGTATTTAATCAATGATAATTTTTTATCCAAGAATATCACTGAATATTTTATACTTTGTTTCATTAATGGCCTTTCTAGGGTACCACTTACTCCTATTTTAAAGATGCACAAGTTGAAGGTCAGACAAGTAAGCACCTTCAAGGAGAATTAATCGTGCAGCAGAACCAAGAGCTCCAGGTGTCCTGGCTTCCGGTTTGTGGCCCTGACAGCAACACTGGGCTCCCTTTTCTTTTTCTGGGGACTAATAGCTCACATTTGGGCTTCAGACTTTCACTTAACAGGGCTGACAAAAAAAATTGCCATTTGCTGGGAAGGTAGTGAAATGCCTAGTTCTTAGCCCTCTGTTCAAGGCAACTTCCTTGAAAGTGCTTTAAAGTAGGTTGATGTGATCCAGATCCAACTATTTCCTCTCAATTCCAGTGGTGGCTCACCTATAACTAACCAAAAAATTAAAATAAAATAAAATAAATCAAATAAATAGAATAAAAAGGCAAACCCTAAACCTATGACTATACTTAAAAACCTATCTCTGATTGAATTGACTCTTCTTTAAAATGCTACCGAATTAACTGGCCAGTTTAATCAAAAGAGTTGAACTGGTGGTGAAACTCTCGTGGAAGAATTACATCCACGCCTTTCTTGTGTCTGGCTTAAACTATGTGTAATGCATAGAGCTGGGTTGGGGGTCAGGTGAGTCAAAAAGAATGCTTTCCTACACTGCGCACTTGTCCCGAAGGTGACCCCTAGGTACCCTGAAGCTCTGAGACAGTGGAAGCCAACAGAGAGTGAAGAAGCCAATTTACAGATTGTTAGACAAAGCTGGGCGGCTGCCCGATTCACATTGAACTGTTCATACCTAAAATGGACATTATAGGCAAGAAACTAGAAATTGGCCTAAGAGGGAATGGTAACCACTTTTGACCTATTAAACCCAGAAACAACCAGAAATGTAAAAGCCAAACTTAAAATCAGGACTTCAGCTATAAGAAACTACAATCTTCACCCAGGGGGTTTGTTCCTTGCCTAGCAACTGTTGTTTAACAAAGGATAATATTTCTGAATTAAATTTTTGTACCACCTTGGGATCTTAACTTTCATACATATTATTTAACTAAATTCTCACAATAATAGTACAGTATAATTATAATAACATTATAATTGATGTTTTACAGAAGAAAAAATAAGGTTCAGAGAGATTTCATCTCTTCCCCAAGGTCCTAGAGATTGTAGGGATATAGGCAGGGCTTGAACCCTGCTCTACCTGACCCTAGGGACTATATTTTTTTTAGAGACAGAGTCTCACTCTGTCGTCCTTGGTAGAGTGTCATGGCATCACAGCTCATGGCAACCTCCAGCTCTTGGGCTTACGTGATTGTCTTGCCTCAGCCTCCTGAGTAGCTGGGACCATAGGCACCTGCCGCAACGTCCAGCTAGTTTTATTGTAGTTTGGCTGGGACTGGGTTTGATCCTGCCATCCTCGGTATATGGGGCCGGTGCCCTACTCACTGAGCCATAGGCTCCACTTAGGACCACATTCTAACTACAGTAGAGCCTCCATACCTGATCAGCTCCCTGCATTGACCACCTCCTTATGTTGACCTAATTCTCACAGGTCAGCTGTGCACCATATGTACGTGTCAGTACAGTAGGCCTCGTTCCTACTAGTTTGCTGGTTGACCACCTCCCTTGAGTGGTCAACTTATAGAGGTTCTACTATATTTCTATGCTGGTCCAATATTTATTAATTGTCTGCTGCGAATAAGGCCTTCTAATATGTTGTACAACTGTATAAGCCATTCAAGAGTCCTCAAAAGTGAGTCTTGTTTTTCAGTCTTGGGCTGCATCACGAAAACTCAAAATTTCACTGAGGTATGAGACGGGGCCCTGAATTAAGATGTTTTTGCTGAGAATGGAGTGGAAGAATGACTTTTGGAGATCCTTCTGAAAGAAAAAAAAAAAAGGAAAAGAAGGTCTCAGCATGACAAATCATATGAGAGGCTTGAAGATTAGGAGTTGGGAAGGAGAAAGGAAATGGCCTCAGGCAAAGACAATAAAACTTGATTTTAGTTTGACATGGTGGCAACTTGCCTTAAAAGAAGGAAGGGCTGGGAGAAATATGGTAGTGAATAGTGGGAAGGTGGTGTGTCCAGGTTTGTGTGTGTGTGTGTGTGTTTTAAAGACATTCCCTCGAGTCTGCTACAGTTAAAAGGAGAGGAATAGAGGAGGTCATATAGAAACAAAGTGCAGAGAGAGAATTGAAGGGAGCTTGAGAACAGAAGGTAAAAGATCACAGGAGAGGTAAGAAGAAAGCCAGAGGTAGCACAAAGCCCCAGGGAAGAAAGCGTGGCAGGGGAGGAGGGAGTTTAATCAGCTTTGCCTAAGGCAGATGCAGTGAAATAAAGGATGCCAGTGGAGGAGAGGGGGCATTCTGGAAAGGCCAGGGTCAACAGTAGATTCAGTGACAGCTATTTTGGGGGCACAGAGACAAAGGTGGGAAGACAGGAGGAGGAGGAGCCCAGTTTACAAGAATCTGGGAACAAAGACCAACCCAGAAAGCGGTGCAGGCTTGGAGGCTGGAGAACTGCAACCCCTGCCCAAGGGGGAGATTTAGGGGCAGGAGGCTGCTGGCAGCAGGGTGGCAGTTAAGGCCTATGTGACTACAGGAGGTGGACGAAAGTTTGGGGCAAGCTTAAAGTGGGTATTTAGATGCTTTCTAAAAACTGAAGTTCTCTGTGGCTGTAAACTGAAAGCAGATTTGTCCAAGGCACGTGCGGCTTTGGCCCATCTGGCCAACTTAGTGCTGAACACAAAGAAACCTGATCTGGTCGTTAATGTGGCTGAAAACCCCAACCCCAACCTGCCACGACCCCTGTCTGAGTGTGCTTTCTGCTGGAGGAGGCAGCCAATGCCCCAGAGTGAATGAAAAAATAAAATAAGTGCTGCAAGAAATGGCTCGTTTTGTAGAGAAGAGATGTTATTATTATTTTTTTTCTCGAGTCAAGAGCCCAGTGATCTGTGCGTTGGTGCCAAATGGAAAGAAGGGGCGGGCGTGGGTCAGATAGGCAGGGGTGTGGCCTGGTCCTGCCACTTTTGAATTGAGCCTGGGCCAGTGATACCCTTCCCTGCTCCTCCCCTCCACCCCTCTGTAGAAACTCAACCCCCATAGGTTGTCATCACGGAACCCTGTGCACAGATGCTGGCAGTGGAGGGGGGCTTGCTGTCACTGGGAGGGTTGAGGGCAGGATGAGCTTGGTAGGACTTGGAGAGCAAAGTTCTCAGGGCCAGATTTGATAACGTCCATCGTTGGACAAAGAAAAGTATAGTTCCATTGTCACCCTTCTTTTCATACAGCCAGGGAGGACAAATCTCATCTTCCATAAAAGTAACAGATGCCAACTTTTTAGAAGCCTGAGTATTGGGGATTACGTGATAATAAAATGAGGTTCAATCTGTGTTTTGAAAGGTAAGTTTGTCATGCATATTTACTTATTATTTCACTTCATCTCTCTTTAGCCTATCTATCAATCTATCTGTCCATCCCTCCATCTTGAGACCCTTTGAAAACCGAGAAACTCTTATCCCTACGTTTTAAATAGGCAAGTTTGAGTTTATGAACTGCAAAGAAAGTCGATTTTATATCTGCTTTTAGTGCCACATTCAGACTGTGAAAGCTGCTGTTAAAAAACCTTTAGGTAAATATTTGAAATATTCTAAAACTGACATTCTGAATGATATTCTGAGGCCACTTCAATAATGTTTTATAAAATTCAGAGGAAAAATAGAATTAAGTAAATTTGAACTTTCCCTTTTCCGAGACAGTTAAAGGCCGTACTATTTGCATATTCTAATGTGGGATCACTATAGCTCAAGGTACAAAGCTTCAAAAGAAACTGTCCCTAGCAGGCCAAAAGAGCACGAGCCATTAACCTTCCGCCTTTCATCTGTATAAGACGAAAATCAAAGTCTCTTCTTTTCCAAGTGGCTTCTGTGTAGCCACTCACCACAGCCCAAGCTCTCCAGAACTGTCTTTGGAAGCACAATTAGAAGGTTTAAAAACCAGAAACACAAGCTCCATCCTATTTACACATTTAAAGTAAAGGTCATTCTCAGAAACTGGGCTTCCCAGATTTCTCCCCCTGAAATCCCTTAAGATATGTAATACCAACATAAAGGGAATCACAAATCCAGTTTTCAGAAAATGGCATTAAATATAGATTTAAACTTTGACCTTTATTCCCAAGTGAGAGGACAAAAAATTCTCTTTACAGTGAAGGGCATGTTGCTACTAAGCTTCAATGAGTAGGAGAGAACCTGCTGGTAGTAGCCAGGATTAAGAAGCGCCAATCGATCCACCTCCGATGCAGGTGTGCTGCAAATCCGCTGGGCCCAGACGCAGCGCGCGATAGGGCCAGGCTCATCTATATTCTAGAGTTTGTAGAAGCAGCTTCTGGGAAACGTGGGTCTTCTTGGCTTGGGGAATTGACGTTTCCACGGCAATATTTGAAATGCATTTGGAGTGAGCAGAAATAAGAGATGGAATACGCAGGGTCTCCCAGTCCACATTAGGGTCATGAGTAATAGTGGGAAATCCATGGGTAGCGGAGTGACGGATTGGGCAGACAGGGAAATCACGGAGACCCAGAGCATTCATATTTTTACATTCCTTATTACCCTGATTGCTCTGCAGGTGCTGACCAGGGCCCCAGGCTGCTGACCCACTCTGCAGCTCACCTCCCTGCTACATCATTGACGAGTTGACGTCAGGGCCCAGGTGGGGGAGGGGTGGATGATGGACAGTGGGAAGAGGAACTTATTGGAGAAAGGGACTATTGGTTACATGCACACCCAGAAGCAGCAGGAGAAATTTTCCCTGACTGTGGGCTTTGCTGGAATAATTAAGGAGGTAATAAGATAAACAGGAAAGAGCTGGACTGAGAATTTGTTTTGCTTCTAACTAGCTGGGTGAACTCAAGATTATTAAGTAGCACAATTTAGCCATTTGTTTGTCTCAGTCACTAGATAGTGTACCAACCTGATCTTGCTGATCTTGTATCTGTACCAACCTGATCCTGCTGATCTTGTATCTGTACCAACCTGATCTTGCTGATCTTATATCTGTGGTTGCCTGTTCAGTGCCTGGCTCATAAAGCATGCTTAGCAAATATTTGTTGATTGGATAAATGAGGGAAAGAAGAAAATTATTTGTTGGCAGGAACCCCAAGATTCTTCTAGTTCAATTTCTTTCTTCGAGATAAGGAAGTTGAATCCTGAAGAAGTAAATTAACTTGTCTGAGGTCCCATTACTTGTCAGTTGCAAGAAAAAAAAATAACAAGATACTGTGCAGATGATAATAATGATGATGATTATGAGAGGCAGTGCAACCAAACGCTGACTATCGGCCAGGAATTGCTTGTGCTGGTGATGTGTTGGCTGGTTCTGAGCTCCTCACTTACTCTTCTGTCTCCTTTTCTGAATCCAGGGTTTAGGAGCCCAAATTCTATAATTCATTTCCCAAACCTCCTTGCCTGCTTTGGTTAGGTTCTTACAGTGGGAAGTACTCACAGAATACTGGAAAATGCCAGCTAAGCAGCCATCATTATTTTGATACTTTAATAATCAAGTGGTTCGAGTGGCAGCTGCAGCAGGTAATAAAGGGGGACTGTGGGCCACTGGTGAGTGGCAGTACCTGTGGGTTTGTTGGGTCTTTCCCTGAGCCTCATGGTACAGTTGTTTTCTTCATTACAAGCTTTACAGGAACTGGTATCTCCTTTGGCAGCAAAAGCAGCTGAGGGCGTGGTGCTGTTGTCAGGAAAAGCAAGGAGGTTGCCTGGAGAGGAGGGAAGAAGAGGGAGGAGGAGGATGAATGAAAGGGCCCAGGGTTCTTACACGGCGGACAGGAGCTCCTGTTCGGTCAGGATAGCAATCAAGGGCCCCAGGCCCTGGCTGGGGTGGCCATGAGCTCAAGGACTGTGGGTTGAAGGAGCTGGTTCACAGGAATAGCTTAGAGCGTCCGAAGTGAGCACTCAGCAAATGCCAGCTTTAAGAAAAAGGCACTGGTGTGGCAGGAGATACCAAGAGAGACAGATGAGAGCCGGTTCAGGTCCAGGGGTTCGGAGACCAGCAGGGCCTGAGCTGGTGAGGGAAGAGCTGTGAAGCCACCATAGCCGCACTGTAGGGGCCGGGGAAGGGAGGGCGCAGTGCAGGATCTGGGGCTTGCACAGGCTCTCGAGAGAGGGCTGACCAGTAAAGATGTGGCCACGGGGCAGGGGTGCACATGCCCAGGCAGAAGGCATTACCATCAGAGTTGTCTTCAAACTAGATTCCAGACTTGCAGGATAAACGTCATACAACTCTCTGCCTCCCTTCTGAGCGTCTGTCTAAGGGCATTTTGGAGAACCTTCAGGTGCCACTTGGGGTTGAAGCTTCCTCCACAAGAGATGAATCTAAGGAAAAATTTGGCTTTCTGTGAATTTCCCTTCCAGCCTTTCTGCATCTCTCCTCAAGCTCTGCTCACCTCCTCCAACATCCCCAATCCAGGCCCAGGACACTGTAGAAGTAGCAGCGACCCAGGCTGCTCTTGGGAGACTCCAGACAGAGGCTCCTTTTACATCAGGGCCTTGCTGGAGAATCCCCGTCCAAAGCCCTCTGTCCACCTCACTCTTTTAGGCCCCTGCTATTGGACTGCATAGCTATTTTGATAAATTCTCTCGAAATAAAATATCAACGGCTTGTTATTACTTAAAACTTCTTCCTTCCAAATAGCATTTACTTCTTAACACTGGCTTTCAGCACTTCATTCATAGGACTGAGACATGTGGCGTTTCACGTGACATAACACAAAATTTACATCAGTTAAGAACGCACTTGGATGTAACAGAAAGCCAGAGTACCACGGCTTAAGTGGGTGAAGGTGCTTGTTTGTTCCAGGCTAGACACAGGGGCTCGCTGGCAGCTCTGTTACCCCTTTGCAGGCCAAGCCTCGTTCTGTCTTCCTGCTTCGTCCCCTGGTTACAAGATGGTCACATCAGGCATCACACAGATGGAGCACAGAGGAAGAAGGCAGAGGACACAGAGACCTCCTCCTGGGAGACTTCTGCCTGTATCTTGGGGGCCAGAGTGTCATGTAGCCAACCCCCAACTGCAAGGGCATTGACAGTCAAAACAAAAAAGCAGGTTCTATTAGGAAGTGGAAATGAGGATGGATGGGATCTACCACAAAATAGCATTGTGCTGGGGCTGGAAAGATGCTAGAGAACGTCTTGTCCCCCTCTTTCTCCATAGAAGAGGTGCAGAGGGAGGGGCCGAGAAGCAAAGGGATGGTTCTTGTGAAACTCCTGGAGGTAGGAGCAAGATTTAACACGGCCATGCCACCTGCTTCCCTCTGGCACAGTTAGACCAACTTTGATTTTTATATTTTCTTTCGCCATTTTAACTATTTTTAAGTGTACAATTCAATACATTCACAATGTTGTGCAACCATCACCACTAGCCCATCTTTCACTTCTCACTGCTAATCGAATGATGGTTTATCTCGGTGTGTGGTTCAGAGATGGGGATTTGAAATAAAGGCAGTGACATTTTTAATTCATTCAAAAATACAAAGTATTTTTACTTTACATTGTCTAACAGTTTAGAAATATATGTATTTTCTTCCTGGGAACGTGTGCTTTCCTGGATTATTTGTCCCCCTTCAATAAATGTTGTTACGTGTAACTCTCTCACAGAGAGCTGGCATCAGGCCTCTGAGCGGCCCCATCTTTTATTCAAGGGCATCAGTACCAATCCCCTTGTGTTTGTACTCAGATTCTACAAATAAATTATTTTCTTTGAATGTTCCCAGGGCCATTTTGTGATTTGGGCCAGATGAATATACCTCTGGTTTCCTAATCCCTATGAATTGGCCCATAACCAGAAAATGAGGAGAAATTTGGGGGAGGTAAAGGCAGTTTCTAGCCCACAAACAACCTTCCACTCTTGGAAGTATTCCTCTGGGTCTCACAGGCAGAAAATGGAGTCCTGTAACTTCAGGAGACGGTGAAACTCTGGAGGGAGACAACTGGTGCAATTTCCATCTCTTGAAACATTTAAAATGTATCTGATCAAAGGGGGAGAAAATTAACCACAGTGTAGAAAGCTGGCAGGGGGACGGACGAGATGACCTAATTTGCCTTTCCCATTACTAATTTCAGTAGGAGTCATCTCTGGGAATTCCACTCTGAAATTCCAAAGCAGGAGCCCTTCCTTGGGAATTTGTGGCTTCAGAAAATGACAATCAGGACTCCTGATTTTCGAAGCCTCCACTGTTGCATCCTTTGGGGTCTAGCATGGAGCTATATTCTCCTCAGAAAGACACACTGGGCCCCATTCTTATCTACATAATAACTTTGGAGAAATTTTCCCTTTGGATTTCAAAGGATGTGAGTTTGGCCTATCAAAGTTGGGGCTATGCAATGAATTCATTACTCACTGAAATAAAAATCAACACAAATATGTCTTTGCCTTATGAAAAAAAAAAAAAAAAAGCCCCCACACCACTTCATTGCTTTACCGACCTCTGGATTCAATTAATTTTTAACATGGAAGTAAAGTCCTTTTTATTTTTTTTTTCCTTTCAAGCCAGACATTTATTTTTAACAAGGGATGAAATCATCTGAGAACAAAACGGGACATCTGTTGCTTTATATCTGTTTATTTTAAGTACTTAAATCTGAGTTTGATTTCACACAATTTTGACATCGTTGCTTCATTAATAATCCTTACGTAACTGCGACCTCGGCCTGTGCCGCGATTGCAGCATTCACGTCTCATTAGGGCAGAGGCTGATAGGAAAGCCAGAGTTGCCCTAGGATGGGAGAGGCTTCCACGTTCAAAGCTGGTCCGAATGCCGACCTTGGCAACGACAGAAACCGCCTCAAAAAGAGCAAGGAGAAGACCTCTGTGGGGCCCAGACATGAGTAAACGATGGCCTCCAGTCTGCTGTCAGGGTTTTTGTAGTTCTATTTTGCAGGAGCTGTTGGATGGGCAACCTAGAGGCAGCAGTTGTTGCAAGAGAAATACAAGATTGCATCCAAAACATGTATAGCTAATGCACACACGTGTGCACAACAGAGTGTCTACCAGCTCGGCCAACCTGCCTTCCAAGGGTCTGGGATGCTGGAATGGCAACCCCAGGGACAGGGCCTGGTGGTGGGTAAATAGGAAGTGTGGCAGAGAGGCAGAGCTGCAGTGCGGAGGCTCACTGGTCACAGAGCCGCTGGCAGGGGGTTGTGGTCTGGTACCTGGGGTTGAGAATGAATGGGTGGGGCTCAGAGCTGGGAATTTGAAATAAGAGTGGTAGAATTTTTAATTAATGCAATTCATTTATAGAGTAGCTGTTGCATGCGCAACGTGCCAAGCCCTGGATATACATGGGTAAATAGATGTTCTTTCTATTGATGAAGGTTAAAAGATCAGGGTGCTTATGAGAGAGAATGACAGAGGGGGTATTTGAGATGTAGGGTGTCACAGAAGAACA
This sequence comes from Arctocebus calabarensis, assembly GCA_963573935.1. Lineage (NCBI taxonomy): Eukaryota > Metazoa > Chordata > Mammalia > Primates > Lorisidae > Arctocebus > Arctocebus calabarensis. The sequence continues at coordinate 29,669 of CAUYON010098001.1, read as the reverse complement.
CTCAGAGGTAAAATATAAATTGAGACTGGAACAATGGGAAGGGGCTAGGAATGGCAAGAGGAGGGAGAGAGAATTTAAGAAATGGCCTAATGGAAAGCCTGGAAGGGGAAGGAGACTGGCGTGTTGGAAAAATGGCCAGGAGGGCGGTGTGCCTGGCATGCAGGGAGAAACGGGGAATGGAGAAGGGAGGAGGCAGGGTCACGCCTGGTCGTGCAGGCCAGGGGAGGTGTGCGAATGTATCTGTACACATAAGGGAACCTACTAGTAGTTTTGAGTGGGCAAGCGAAATGATTTGGATTATTTACGAGACCGTGCTGGTGTTCTGAATGAATTACCAGGAGCAAGAGTGGAAGCAGGGAGGTCACTTTCGCAGGTTGCTGTCCTGGTCCAGGCGAGGGTAGCAGCGCAGCTGGTAGGGCCATTCTTAGGGTGGGATCAACAGGGAATGCTGATGGATTGGGTGGGGAGGGAGGCGGGAGGGCGGTCAGACATGGGGTAAATGGCAGTTCCAGTTATCAAGATGGGAAAGGTAGGGTGGGGCGGGGCAGGGAACTGGTCCTGGAAACGTTAGCTTTGAGATGTCAAATTGAAAGTTGAATATTCATTTGAATCTGGAGTTTCTACAAGAGATCAGGCTTGGAGATAGAAATTTGCAGTTGTTGACAAGTAGATTGTTTTTTGCACCATAATGTGAATGATATGAATAAAAATGAGTATAACACTGGCTGGAGATTCTCCTGGGAGGAGAGAAAGGTGCCATAATTACTTCATAATATTTTGGAAAATATTTTAAAGTAAATATAGACATGATATATCATTCTTAAATTCTTCAGTGCATATCTACAGGTAATAAGGGCATTTAACTCAGTGCCAGTCTCTTGCCCATGCACAGTAGTGTCCATTTATATTTTTTGTTTTATTTCTCACAAATAGTCTACAAAGAATGTGTGATTGAACCATTCTACCAACAAGGACACTAAGGGGGCTTGTAACTTACCCCAGGCCAGGAGCTAAGATTCAAACCCAAATCTGGCTGACTCTAGAGTTTTCCCTCTGTCCCCTCTTAGGTCCAGACAGAGGCCTAGAGGGCACAAGACTGTTCACAGGCCTTGGGCTCCACACCCTTGACCTCTGCCTTGTCTTTGGGAACTGTCCTATCCTCAAAGCATTTGACCCCATGATTTTCATTTTTTGCCAGGGTCAGAGGGCTATGCTTTTGTTCAAGGCAGGCTGCATTGGACCCTGAAGGCCTTAGGGTCCAGAAGGTATCTGGCTGTAACCTAGCAATCCAGTTATCACAGATTTTGAAAAGCAAACTTTAATTCAGTCTTAGGCTGCCCACAACAGGCAAAAACAGGGGCAAAAACCTTTCCCCAGAGTGTGGCAAGGGAGGGGAGGTAGCATGAGGGCTTCTGATGGTGGTGACGGGATGGATCAAACGCGTCACCCTTTTGCTTCCTGTATCGACACCTCATCCTCCCAGGCTTGCCCTCCAGAGGAGAGCTTAGGGTTGTGCCCCTGAGACCTCCCCAATTCCTGCATGCCGTGACTGGGAGGCTGTGGGGAGGAGGAGTGCACGCAGCCTACTGCGAGTTCTACTCTCCCTGGCAGGGTGTGACTAGCCTACCCCCACCAATAGATTTGCTACAGATGATGTCGAATTCAGAAGTAGAGAGACCTCTGTCATTCGGGGAAGGGCGTGTGTGTGTGTGTGTGTGTGTGTGTGTGTACCGGAGTGCTCCTGCTGGGCTTCCCATCTCTCTCCAGCTCCTTACCCTACTTGATTTTTCTTCATACCTTTTATCATCTTAAATTTGTCTGCTTACTGTCTCTCTCCCTTCATGAGCACAAATCTTTACCAGTTAGGCTCACAGCTCATCCCCAGCACCAAGAAGAGTGCCTAGCAAACAGTTGGCACTTGATAGATGTTTATTGGATTAATGATTGAACCAATCAAGCAATCATATAGCGTTACTGACACATCTAAGCATTAACCAAGTAGATTCAAAATAGCCCATAATAGATTTCTGTCCACCTCCACCCCAAAGCTCCAAAACACTTTCTTGTCTCATAATTTCGAATATCAATAGCAAAAAGAAGGAATGAGGAAAGAGAAAAATAAAGGGAGGAAGGGATAAAAAGAGGGGACAATGAGTACAGGCAACACTAGAGCCAACTAAAGGGGCACTGTGCAGGGTGCTGCGGAGAACCCAGGCTGCTTCTGAGGCCTCCAGAGGGGCCCGGGAAGGGTGCATTACTCTGACCCCAGAAAACTCAAGGAATTGTAGCTTTTGATCATTGACTTATTCCAGGATGGCTTAGAGATCTGAGGAGGACGTTCAGGCACTCTGAAATACAGTGATAATCAAGAGAAAGAGGGAGTCTTAAATTGAGGATGGAGAGCAATATACTCAGGTTAATGGAAGCACTAGCAATATTAAATGAAATTGCTCTACCACTTCTTCATAAGACGGCACTGGGGAGCCTGCTCTTTGCATAAGCAGGGAGGGTCCTGGGATTTAGCGGGAGGGTGGAGGGGTTGGGGATCAGTCATGCAGCAACCGTTATGGTTCATGGGGGCCCAGCGCAGAAGCCCTCGGTGCACCTGCCGCATATTTACTCAAGCCCACAAAGGAGCCAGGCAAATTTGGGCAGGATTTCAAGGGAGTCTGGAGCCAGGGGAGCCTGCTTTAGTCCAATTAAATGAAGCAGTATCAGGTGGAAAGTAATTCTGAGTATTCACCATTATAGGGAGTTTTGTGTTTAAGCCCCTCAATGGACCTTCTTTTAATGAAGAACTAAACTGCAGGGTCTGGAGGTGGGCAGGAGGAATTGCTCCAACTAGCAAAGCTGAATCTCTCCCCGAGGAAGGCAGACAAGGGCCGCAAAGCTTCCTAAGGGCTACATCTTCCGGCTCCACTAGGCTCTCTCACCTGAATCCCGGTGTCTCCCTTTGTCCCCACACTGCACTGTGGATATGTCATTTCCATTTAGTAAAGATCATAGGGAGAGCTCCTCAGGACTGGGTTGCGAAGAACCTCATCTGAACGATCATAGGCGGATTCAATGCACTAACATCTTTGGGGATCTTCTTTCTGCTTCCTGCCTTTCTTCTTTCCCCTGTGTTGGTCTTCCGAGGCAGTGGAAACTAAGGAAGTGAAGATGAGCTAATAGGATTGCAGAGAATCCAGAGTCTTATATAACTGTCTTAGGGAAAACCAGTCCTCTAGTGCAGGTAATAAATCAAAGAGGGGGAGGGTGCAATTCATGAGTTCAAACAGCATGGAGAGGATGAGCTGCTTTTAAACTGGAGAAGATATCAGAGAAATCTGCCAGTGGACATTTACAGAGGCGTTACAGTTCATCAAACATTGTCTTCCTCTGAGGGGACAGGCAGAGGAGGGGTGATACGGAGAAGCCCCAAACAGGATTTGGGCCCTCAAGCAGCTCATGAAGATGATGCCCTGAAGAAATTTGCAGAGCTAAAGAGACAGAGCATAATTATGCGAAACGAAATAACCATGCATAATTTAACCACACAAACAACACGCAGACCCTTCTTTAAAGCCCTAATTCTTCCTCGCAAGAGTTCTGTGGGCATATTTGAGTATGCCATCCTTCTCACTACCCCATGACCCTTCCAGGCCTGGCCATCAAGGGTGGAGCAGCAAGAGCAGAAAGGCCTCAGGACCAGTGTGATGTTAGCCAGCTTTTTATTTCACTATGCACCAGTAATTCTAAAAATGTCCATGATAAAATATGCCTCTTCCTATTTCCCAAGAATCTTTCACTGGTCTATGTTAAGCAATTGTTGCAGCTAAAGTTGAGTTTTAATTATATATACATAGATGCACATTTTTATTGCTTATTTATAATGGTAAACTTTGTTTTCTATATGTAAGCTAATTCATAAATTCTCATTCACACAGTCTCTGAAACAGATAGACACAGATATTTATCCTCCTTTTGGTAGTAAATACCTGCAGGTAGGAATTGCTGGAGTTCACTTTGGGTGCAGTTGCTGTTTCAAGTCCTGTGACAGAATATATCCCTGCATTTAAACAATAGATTTTTTTTAAAAAAGTAATGGTACACAATTATAAGGATCAAGAAGCAAACCTTGGGTTATATCAATTCTGACCTCTTATGTGACCTCTTCAATTCAGGACAGAAAAGCAAAGTGCATATTGGGAGATATTGTTTAATAAGTTTAAATTTTAGTGTCTACATGAAATTTAGTATCTTTGGATAATATATTTAAAGTTGAGTTTGCCTCTATTTAAATTTTTAATTGTTATTAGTTTTGAAACTAAAAAACAAATAGAAATAACTATAATTGAACATTCCATGTTAGTTCTTAAAAATATGTTGTTTGGGATATTGCATCCTCATTTATAAGTGAAATATGCTTGTAATTTCCCCTTTATAATAATATATTTTCTCCAATTTTTTTGTTTTTTTTGGTAGAGTTAAAGTCTCACTTTATCACCCTCGGTAGAGTGCTGTGGCACCACACAGCTCACAGCAACCTCCAGCTCCTGGGCTTAGGCGATTCTCTTGCCTCAGCCTCCTAAGTAGCTGGGACTACAGGTGCCTGCCACAATGCCTAGCTATTTTTCTGTTTTTTGCAGTTCGGCTGAGGTTGGGTTTGAATCCGCCACCTTTGGTATATGGGGCTGGCGCCCTGCTTAATAAGCCACAGGTGCTGCCCTATATTTTCTCCAATTTTACTATCAGGTGTATCCAGATTAAGTAGAATGACTTTGAAGTATTTCTTCTTTTTCTATTGTCTATAAGATTTGGCATGATTGGCTCGGCGTTTGTGGCTCAGTGGGCTAAGGCGCCAGCCACGTACACCTGAGCTGGCGGGTTCGGACCCAGCCCGGGCCCGCCAAACAATGACGGCTGCAACCAAAAAATGGCTGGGCGTTGTGGTGGGCACCTGTAGTCCCAGCTACTTGGGAGGCGGAGGCAGGAGACTCGCTTGAGCCCAGGAATTGGAGGTTGCTGTGAGTTGTGATGCCATAGCATTCTATCCAGGGTGACAGCTTGAGGCTCTGTCTCAAAAAAAAAAAGATTTGGCATGATCTGTTTTTTGAAATTATCTTTTACTTTTATTTATAAATATTAGTTATCTATTTTTTGAGACTTTGGGAAAAAAATAAGTTAACTGATGACTCCATACTGAGCCTCAAAGCATTCTATAATAGACATACTCTTATCTGATAATGTGAATGTTACTTTCTTTGCACTATTATTATTATTATTGCTTAATATTTTGATGCAGCAATTGTCTGATTTCTTTGCTGAATGTATTTATCTTCGTTCATTCTTTATGAGGCTTTGTTTCTGGTCCTCATCTTAAACATTGTTATTATCATTAAATTTTAAGCCTTTTTAATTCTGTGAAGGCAAAAAGTGGAAACCTAATAAACACATGTACATGTAAAAAATAAAACATAAAAAAAATAAAATTAGTGTTGTGCTATTGGGGGATAGTGTTAAAAAATGACCTGTTCTGTGTGGAAAATATACTAGGATACCACTGCTTTCCAGAGATTCCAGAACTTGTCCTGCAAGAGTTTGGGCCTGAACACAAGCCCTGGACATTGCTTGTTTGAGTCGAGTTATTGCATTTTCTTATGCCAAGACAATTCATGTCCTCCCATAATTCCACCTCCACCCTACCCGGTTCTTCCCTATTCTCCCAGACGACTTTCCACTCTGCATCCCTGATAGTTTACCTATCTCATAGCCTCACAAAAATCATTTTAAAAAATGGAATTGACTATATTTTCTTTTAAGCCTGCTGCTTGTTTTATCCTATTTCCACTTGCTGATTTCTTTATGGCCCTGACTTAGTTCTTTGATATCTATAAAAGAAGCCTACACCAAGAAAGGGAAGGAGTAGGGACGGTAGATTTGAAGGAATCTTCCTCCCCTGTCCCCAGATTAGAAACTGATCAAAACAATTGCTCAAGAAGTCCACTTATTAAAGGGCTAAAACATATGAATCATGAACAGGGGATTTATCAGAAGTATTAAAAGAAGACATGTGGGATTGCTCTCCCAAATAGGAAAGCATTGCTTCCCTGGAAATAATCCAGGGAAAACATAGAATTGGGAATTTTAATGTTGTGCAAGAAAAAGGAACAATCTTGAGAAAGGCCTTGCAACAGTAGGACGGTGAGAAGTTAACACGATGCGTTTCTGAAAAACTGAGCTCATCACACAAACGTGATCACTTCAAACGTTTCCGTTTCAGCATTAACAAATGTGGTGGCTTCAAACTGCTTCATACATCTTCATTTCTGTGTTGGATTTGATGCCAAGCCTAGAACAGAGTCTGCAGCAGTGACAATTGGAAAGTGGCTGAAAGACTCACACCTATGTGGCGCTGCTGCCAACTCAGACAGGAGGTTTCAGCAAAATACCAAAGGGATTTCTCTCTGGACAGAGCGATTTTGTTGATGTTCTGGAAAGAGAATCAAATAGCGTAGCAGTGGATGGGGAAGTGGGGAGTCCAGGTTTAAGAACAATCCATGTGATGGAGACCCAGGAGAGTTAGCAGAGCCTGTGATCAATATGAGCCTGGCTCTGCACACCTAGGCAGCTGAGAGTGTGAACTGGACCGGAGCTGACATGGCGAGGCACAGTCCTCTGAGCCCTGCTGGCAGGGTGCCACCCTTTCAGGCACTGACAAAGAGAAGCGGGTGTTTCAGATGAGACTCCCAAGGCAGAGGAATCTGGCAAAAAATTGGAGATTGTTAAACCAGAAAAATAGAAGCCTCAGGGATAACACAAGTGGCTTCTTCATATGTTTGAAGGGCTGGTTAGCAGACAAGAGACTGCTACGGGTTGAATCCCCCCACCCCACACACACATAGCACCCCCACCCTGATGCAGCGGCGGCACAGGGAAGAAAGACCTAACAGTTCAGACTGCCCTGGGCGGGCTGAGCTGCCTTTCGGTGTTGTGTGCTTTCCGGCACTGAGGATGTTTGAGTGCAGATGGGATGACCATCTCCTGGGGACATGAGGAGGGAAATTCCTCCCTTGGGAGCAAGGTGGGATGGAAACTTCTGAGGTTTCCTCCAGTTTTAAAAAATCTAAGGTTCTAACTCTTAAAAGTATTCAAAAGTAATTAAGAAAATGCACTTAAAAGTTTAAATCAGTAATGGATCTGTTCTTAGGACAGAATCTAAAAAAGCATTGAAAGGTATTAATAAAATATTATTCTACACAAGAAAAAGTGCAAGGTTTTTTTTACACTTATCCTAAGATCTACCCTCTGAGCACATTTTTACACACTCAGTACAGTTCTGCTAACCACAGGCACTACCCTGTATGGTAGATCTCTGGACTCATTCACACCGCACAACTGAAACTTTGAGCCCTTTGATCAATTTATCCCCATTTTCTCCTCTCTCTATAGGCTGGCAACCACCATTCTTCTTCCTGCTTCTCCGAGTTTGACTGTTTCGTATTCCTTATGTCAGTGAGACCGTGCAGTATTTGTCCTCTGTGTCTGGCTTATTTCCCTCAGCTAATGTCCTCCAGTCCATCCATGTCATCACAAATGGCAGGATTTCCTTCTTTGATAAGGCCGAATGGGGTTCCGTTGTATGAACATAGCGCATTCTCTTAATCTGTTCACTGTCCATGGGCAGTCAGTGTGCTTCCATGTCTTAACCATTGTAAATAACAGTGCAGTGAACGTGGAGGGCAGATGTCTCTTCCAGGTTCTGATTTCAAATCCTTTGGAAAACAGCAAGTATTAAAGAGGGTAATATGTAAAGAACTCAGGGGGCAGGAAGTCATGAAGAAGAGTAATGCTGGACATAGAAGGGCACTGCGTTATAGTAAAGATGTACTGATAGTGGAGCGTCAATATGAGCATCTTCTGTGAGGGTTAAGAGCCTGGCGCTTTAAGTCCAGCACATTCCTGTCCTGCCACTTAAGAGCTCTGTGGGCGTGGCCTGCTCTGAGCCAGTTTCCTCACCTGTGGAGAGGGACAATATCGCCTGCTCAGAGTGTCAGGAGGATGGCATGAGATAATAAAGAGCGTGAAGTACATTATAAATATTCAACAAAATGCTTTATGAAACATTTATTGTGAAATTTCACCCCCAGAACCCAAACAGAAGTGCATGCGTGTGCACAAAAACGAGTGAGAAAGAGAAACATAACAACAAAGTCAAAGTTTTAAAGGAAATTTCTGTGTTGGATTCCATGATATAAATAATGATCTCTCCTATGTAACTGTAAGTTGCCTCTGCTAATTTTGTATCTAAATTAAATGAGAAATAAATGACTTGCTTCATCATTCCACAGACACTCAGTGGAATGGTAGATTTTCCCTTTTTAATGGGTAACCAGCTCATCTGCAAGTCCTGAGATTGGCTTATGCCTGAGACCGTGGTTGGAAGAGTGGCCTGGGATAAACTGTCACTCTTGATTTCTCGTCTGTAAAATGGAACCAGCCTTAGCCTCTCCATCACATGGGCGGGACGAACAGATGGGGCAGGCATGGAAAAGCCTTAGGTGGATGGCAGATGAGCGTTTGGCCACTGCGTCCTCGTAGCTTCGGGCTGGTGATTTAGGTGCCTACCCTACCCCCAAGTACAAGCCCCAAATCCCAAGGGAAGCAAGGGCCGCTTTATCCGATAGAGCCAGTCAAAACGAGGACTAAAGTGTGGATTAAGGTAGCTAGGCTTTAAGGAAAGGAGAAACTTCTGTCCCACCGGATCTTTTAGATAATGACGAGGTCTGTAAGGACACCGGAGGCTCTGCCCTGGAGGAAACTCTAAAATGGGCAGCTGTCCTGCCTCCGGAAAGCTAAGCCTCCTCTCAGCCTCTCGCTTCTCTTTCCTCATTTTTAGGCTTTCCCCAAGTGTTCCTTGATCCAGTCTGCTCTGTAGTCGAGGCTCTGGCTCTTCCCTGTGTGCTGTGGCCGGTGTTTGTAGTGCCCAGCAATAGAGCAGGGTCTTAAAAAGGCACCGGCCACCTTCCTCCTGGGTCCGCCCCCAGCGCCTCCCGGGCGCCCACTCGGGTCTGCGGCGGCCCCTCCGCCGGTGTCTGTCAGCCTCCTCATTAGGCATGCTCCGGAGCTGGCTGGTGTCAGGCCGGCCGGGCATCAGAATGCAGGGCATGCCTCAGGCTCCTGGGAAGCTACACATTCCGCATGCAATATGAAGGCAACAGCCAGCCCAGGGGAGACCCAGGGCGGATTGGGTGGAACAGAAGCAAAGGTGGCTACGGGGGAAGGGGGAGCGTGGCAGGGTCACAGGGAAGACGTGGCTCCCAGCACATATTTTAAAGGCGCCTCTGGAGGCGGAGAGAGGCGCGGGGAGGGGCCCTGGCCGTGCGTCCTCCACCGTTCCTGGCACGCACTGCCCCGGCACATTCCTCCCGCATGTGCTCACGGGGCCTGTGATTATGGTGATGTGCCCTTTTGAGATCGGCAGCCGCTCCCTCTCCTGCTGCGCTCAGCACGGATTCTCGAGTTTCTCTTTTGGGATAACCTGAAATCATGAGAGCAGTCCGTGTGGATTTCGGAGTACCTGACAGTAGGAAGCATAATAAAAAGTGATGATTTGTCCAGCGAGCCCTGGGGATGCTTGTCGCACACCATCCTGGGTCTACAGAGGTTAAGTCGTTTAACCAGCGGTGGCCCCGCGTGGCACCCGACCTTAAAGGCTGTCCTTACCTGTTTCTGGAATCTCCAGGCTCTGTGCTGGGGTCTAGGCCCCCATTCTGAGAGGAAGAGAAAAGTGTTCATTGTCAGTCTGAGCGCCGAGAGCCGTCTGCGCGGCTGAGACGCCTTGTGGACCCGCGCTCCGTCCATGCGCTCGGAACACTTACGCGCCACCCTGCGGCCCTTCACGCGCACGGCCCCACCTGCTCTGAACAGAGATGCGGTAGTGTTTGTTTCTGTACAAACAAAGGATTTGCACACACTAGGTACTCAGTAAATACGGAAATAATTATATTTGACACGTCTTCCCTCTCACCTCCTCACACATCCAAGTTATCAAGAAGCACAAGTTTATTCCTCCCTTCAAATATGGAAATTTGGGGAAGCCGTATTTTTCTCTCCTAATCTAAAACCACAGTGCCCATTACAGCGTACTCAGACCGGGGATAATTCCATTTCACGTCATGGATTAGAGAGCATCCTACCTTCTTTTGATCAGAGGACAAATAATTTAAATACATATATATGTATATGTATACACACATATTTATTTTTTCTTCCTTTCCCCCTTGTAAAGAACTCTTGGGTTCAGGCTCCATGGGCTCCTCAGGAATAACTGGCAACTAAGCTGGAGCTGTACAGTTCTTATGTCTGGGAACTCCCTGATAAGCAGGGCTGATGCTAAGAGCTGTTGGGGTATCCTTGTTGTTCCTACTTGGGATGGAAACAGCTTGGGTTCCTTGTGTGTCCTTTGAAAGTGAGAGGTTTTCACTTGAGAACCCCCAAGGCTGTAATGTCTCCCGGGTGTCCCAGACAATTCTGATTGGCAGTGCTGCCAGGAGGCGCCATTCACCAGGGGGGTGGACACTGAGGCTGCCCTGCCGGTTGGAATGTGGTGAGACAATCATGTACACCTGCTTTATACATGGAAACCTTCAGCGGATAGCATTGTATTTGGTAACTTCTCATCAATTTTGCAAAGAAATGGGCTTCTTTGTGAACTGAGGGAACCCTACATCTGTGTGGTTCCTGATGCAGAGTAGCAAGAAGCAGGAGGATTCAGATAATGCATCGTCCTCTTACAAGGCTGTAAGCTCCCTGGGATCAGGGCATCGCTGTCCTGGTCACTGCTCTGCCCCCAGGGGTTAGAGCAGTGCCTTGCATGCGGTAGGCACTCAACATTTGGTTGACTCTGGCACAGAAAGCATAGACCCTTATTGTCCTCCAGCCACTGATAGGTTCAGAATTGGATCCTTTAGAATCTTCTCTGACTTTGATATACAGATGTCGAGAGATACAACGTCTCTCTCTGCTGGCGCTGCTAAGCTGAAAGTAGGGTGCTAATTATGAAGAGAGGCTATCAGACAAAACAAAGAACTAGAGGGAGAGATGAAGAGAGAAAAAGTGAATGAGAGAGAGGGAGAAAGAGAGCGAGTGCAAACCAGCTAACCCTAACAACATAACATGACTTTGTGTATTCAGCCCCAGCCGAAGCTTTAATCCAGAATGTCTTGGTTATAAGAACCAATTAACTTCTTATTTATTTTCTTGGGACAATATCGAAGAGGGCTTCCCTCACTTAAAAACAAAAGCAGTCTGGCCAACAGATAGTTTCACTCTCTCCCTGTCTGCTTTCACAGGTATTCATTTACCCTGTGCTGACAGTTAATCTCTTCACATTTAACGCAGGCAGATCTTCTGGATGTCTACTTTCATATAGTCGTCAGCTTGCCCAGCCCTTTTGCTCACTTCAGGCAGAGCTGTTATTAAGCCACACACGTAGGACAGGTGTATCTTTCATAGACCTAAACTCTAGAGAGAGGGAATTCTAGCAGTTCCCACTGGTGGCAGATCTTGCAACTCCAGGAAACACAGCACCCACTTGTTGGCACACGTCCACTCTAAAGTGAGCCTTGGTGAGGATGCTCTGTACTCAGCTCTGCTGGGGAAGCACTCAGGTGCTTAGAGCTTGTTTTGCACGAATAAGATTTATCTCTTTGGCTGGAGAGGAGACGGCTGATTTTCAGAGAACAAAGGAAAGACAAGACGATAGACATGGCTTGGACATACACTATGTGATAGACACTGTCATGGCACTGGACATGATGTTTGGTGGTCCTGCAGTTGCTGTCCATGGGCTGAGCTGTTTGAGTGACAGAGCAGGTCAGTCTGCTCTGAGCATCCGTGCTTTTCCTCCCTCCACGACATTGTCTCCTGGGGCTGTCTTTTGATTTGTCTTGTGCAGTCCACACCACTCAGCACCATGCTGGCCACACTGCAAGCCCTGTGACGACAGCGCTGTGTTAATCACCATTTCATATGGGCCTAATGAGGAGGGAACGTTACAGACCATCCCCTCCACGGTGTGAGAGAACTGCTTGACATTGAGATGCACAGCAACCAGAGAGATCTGGAGTCCAATTTCCTTCCTCTGCCGCCCGGCCTCGGGGGCTGCGAGTGCCCGGGAAAGCATTCTGTTCTTGTGCACAGAGGGATGCCTCTGGCTGGGTGACAGCCACTGACCCACCTCGTTCTTGTTCTGCAGGTGTTGGAAAGAGGATGCAGCCATCTCCAGCCCCAACAGGGAAGGGTGGAAAATGCTGCCCTGTGCACGGTGAGTATGCACATGTGTGTTTGTGTGGTCCTGGGAGCAAGGGCTGGGCAGGGACCAGTCTGCAAAACAACATTAAGAAACCGAAACATTTTCCACTGAGAAACAGAATTGCTGCCCGTGGAATTCTTACCCAGCCCGAGAAACGAGGAACAGCCCCTCCTTTTCATTAGCTAAACAAAGAGGGTTATTTTTCAAATGAAAACTTCCAACATGGAAAACAATCTAATTCCCAGGGCTTTGTGAGAAGCGAGATTCTCAGTGCTCCCATAAACATGCCGGTGTGCACTGCAGCTGTAAGGCCATGTGGGTGCCCCGATCAAGTGCTAGGGCAGGCTGGGCCAGTCAGGGACATGGGGGCTTAGCTTCAGGCCTCTCAAAATAATCCCAGGTAGAAAGGCCAATAGAGGGAATGAAACACAGCCTGGGAAGATTTGAACTGTTCTTTGAGGGGGGAAAAAAGTGAAAATAAAAATGTTTACTGTAAGTCCATTACATGATCTCTTTCTTCCTCCAAGTCAATGAACTCCTTCTGGTTGGAAAATGATCTGCAAACTTGAGCCATACTTGGTTCAGTGGGGCGTGTTCTGCCTTATTGAACTTCTGGACTTCAGAGTTCTTTCAAACAAAAACTGGCTTCCACTTACAAGCCCGTGGGGTAATGTCACAGCTCTCTCTCGAGGCATTCTCTCCATGAAAGCTCCCGGGTACTTGCCTCTGTGTAAGAGCAGGTAAGAAAGCAGACTGCCAGGGTTCAAACAGCAGCGCTGTCCCTTAGAGGAAGAGTGTGCTTACTGTCTCTGGGACTCAGCTTGCCCACTGCAAGGGGAATAACACTGGTACCCTCATCATGGAGTTATACTGAAGATTAAATGAGAAAAAGCTTACAAAGAGCTTCACACAGTTTCTGGAGGGAGGAAAAGCTCAAAGTGTGGCCATTGTTATGAAGTCAAAGGGACATGGCATATGGTCATGGGCCTAAGCTCTTTAAATTAATAAATATCGTTCTTTGAGGTTTCTACTTTTCCTGTCTCACTTGTGGAGAACCTGTTGTTTAAAAAAATAAAGACAGGCACAAAATAGCCTCTCTTCAAATCGGAGCTTCCTTCTCTAATCAGTCTGCGAATGTTTCGGGGAGTGTTCTATTTAACTTGGCTGGCCCCTGGTTTTGCTGTGAGTAATATATTGGGCTAAATTTCAAACTCCACACAGCCAAGATCACTGGATACTTGAGCTTCCTCAAGCTGAGTTGATACAGCTGCTGTGCCCCTGGTCACTGGTGAGTTGTCCCTGTGGATTCCAACGGGTATTAACACAAACAGTTCAAGGTACATGGGCCAGCCGAAATGGTCAAGAACATGGCTTCCCGTAGAGCAGGTGCCCAAGTGAACAAGACTGAGGAGACCTGGGGAGTCAGAAAGGGGAGTCAGAGGAAGCTGAGCAGAGGGTGGCCAGAGATTGCCAGAGGGGGAGAGGCCAGTGGAGCTTGGGGGAGGGCAGTGCTTCCCCTATGAAGGGAGTCCAGGAGGTAGGAAGGAACCATCCTGATTTTGACACTGCCACAATGATAAACAAGGATGCCAAAACTCCCCAAATTAGGATTTCTGAGTCCAATTAGATCAGACAACGGATACTAGCTTTGAAAAGAATCAAGCATGGCTTTCTTTAAAACACAGGCTTCATTTCAAATGGAACTGAATAAACCAAGTTCAATTTAGACATGTTTTTCCTCAGGAACTGAGCTCTGGCATGAAACAAGGCCTGCCCGAGGCCACTTGAGACCACAGTCGGTGGAACGGCCATGTGATGGACACATAGAGCAGAGTGTTAATTTCAAGGCCAGTCGAGCCCCAATGACAGCAGGGCTGGTAAACAGATGGAAGATGCTAATGACTATTTAGTGCTTTCTCTCCAGGCTAGGAAATGTCTCTTTGGCTTCTGAGGTAGCTACACCCTTACCTTAAAAGGTTTGGATTGATGATCTGGGCCTAATAAAAGCCCCTTCTCAAGTCTGCTGGGAAACCCAAGCATTTCAAAAGTGAAAGATAATGAAGATGTTCTAGAAGCAATATCATTATGAGTATACATTATAAATGATAATTACAATTAATCATATTAGCCTTCATAATCTCCAAACATTAGAAGTTAACACTGGCAGATTCATCTTCCCTGAGTTCTTTTGAAGAAAACTTTGCCTGAAACTACACATTTTCTCCTTTCATTTGATTGGTGGGAGTTTCTGCTTTCACACTGATTTATCAGTCATGGAGAGTGAGGTTTGGGTGCGTTAGGAAGTCAAGGAGTTGTGGGGCCCATAAACTCTAGAACTTCCACATACACACGGCCCCTCACGTAGGCACTTGGGCAGCTCATCTGGTTATTTGACGCTATCCCAGTCCATATTTGCCCCCTACACGTAAGCCATTGTCAAGCATTCCCTGATCTCTCGCTGCAATCTAAATCAGCCTTCTCTTTTATTCTCTCCCCTAACCCCCTCTTCTTTCTCCCTACGCACTAATCATTATTTCTAATTATTTCTTTATGTTTATTGAATGTTTAGCTCCTATTTAGATATTAACTCAGTAGGAGAGGGAGCTTGTCTGTCTGTTTTGTTCACCAACCATGTAATGACTATCTAGTGTGGTGCCTGGCCGATAAACACAGAGTGGATGGCACAGCTCAGAAAAGGATGCCCCTTAGAAAGAATCTCTCTCTTCTGCTTTTTCCCATTGACACCAACATTTACTATATCCCACATGCCAAGTCCAGTAGCTTTCCTGGTCCTCCTCCCTTGGCCCTTTTGTAGGGTCTGATACGATTAACTCTTCCTTCCCGGAAAGTCTGTTTCCCTGTTGTACCTGTGCTATCTCCTTAAAGCGAGTAATGTCAGTGGTTCTGGACTCAACCTGTTGATATCCTCATGCTGTTCCCTCCCTTGACAGCTCATTCTCTATTTTGGCTCCAGCCTTCAGTTTTATCCTGGGGCCTGTGAAGCCTACATTTTTAACCCTGAAATGTTCTTCCTCTTGCCTTCTTTTTCTTCTGGAAATGTTTTTGCCATCCTCGCAATCACCAGTCTGGAAAACTTGGAGTCTTTCCTCAACATTGTCCTCCTGTTTACCAAATATTTGACATATCAAAATATTGAAAATATGTATTCAGTGTCTTCTCATTGTCCATGACTCAAGTCTGGGGATAGCCCAGACCATCCCCCTTTTCCTCAATTCTCTGCTACACATTATTGAAGTGACTATTCCCAAGTTTCCTTTTTGCCAACAATGCCTTTTCTTTCTGCACTACCAAAATTCTACTTTTCCTTCAATGTTTGTCTCAAATACTTCCCACTTTAGGACTCTCTTGAACTTTCTAATCAATTATGATTTCTTCTGCTTTCAGCTACCAACACACTATATACTTTTCAGTTGGCATTCTGTTACAACCTACAGACATTAAAAAAAATATTAAGGCAAGATTGTGAAAAATATGGAGAAGAAAATTATAGGCCAATCTTACTCTGTAACATAGGTATAAAACTACTAAGCAAAAAATTAGCAAATCAAATCTAGAGATATACTAAAGGCATCAAACATAATGACAAAGAAAATTGTTCCTCCAAAAATGCAATGTTGTTAAAATCAATCAATAGGAGGTGGATGGGGGTCACAGTGTATAGTATACCTCTTGGGGTTGGGACACAATTATAAGAGGGACTTTACCTAACAAATGAAATCAGTGTAACCTAATTCTGTTCATCCCCAATGAAGCCCAAACAATAAAATAAATAAAAATCATCCATTCAGAAAAGAAAAGTAAAATAAATCAATATAGTTTATTATAGTAACAGAATAAAGAAGGAAAACCATGTGACCACCTCAAAGGATGAGATACAATTTACTTCTTGTTCATGATACAAAGCATAATTCTCATCACATTAGGACTAGTAGGGAACTCCTTAGTTCATGAAGGGTATGTCGAATAATTCTGTATTTAATCAAAGAGGAAAGCCCTTCTGGAGATCAGGAAGAAGAAAAGGATGTTCACTCTCACCACTTCTATCTATCCTATATTGGAGGTTTTGGCCAGAGTAATTTAGACAAGAAAAAGAAATGTCAAAACTTAAGGATTAGAAAACACATAAACCTGATGTTATCTGTGGACATAATTGAATACATAGAACACCCTGGTGAATTGTTGGAAAGAATAAGTAAATTTATCCAAACTAATGAATCTTAAGTCAACATACAAAAGTCGATCGTATTTTTGCATACTTGCAATAAATATTGGAAAATAGCATTGTAAATTTGATTCCATTTATAGTGGCATTTTAAAAATCAAGGACTTTGATAGGAATATATTTAGCAAAGTATGTGCCTGGCCAATGAAGAAAAATGCAAAACATTACAGAGAATAGATTTTAAAGATTTTGAAAAATGAAGAGATATATCGTGTAAATTGCTGTAAAAACATAATACTTTCCAAATTGCCCTGTTACCTCAGTGCAGTAGTAGTACAAATCCCAGCAAGTTTTCTCTTTCTTTCCTTTCTTCCCTCTCCCCCACTTCCTTCTTTCCTTGTGGAAACTGGTAAATTAATTTTAAAAGTGTCAAAAATAGTCAAGACAGAATTGAAAAAGAAGAAAACTAAAAGATGTGTACTACAGCTATCAAAACTTACTATAAGGCAACAGTGTGATCTTGGTGTAGAGACAAATAGATACATGGGCAGAGTTTAGAGTCCAGGAACAGAGCTGCATAGAAATCATCCGGTTTCCAAGGGCACCACTGCAGTGCAATATGTAAAGATTCGTTTTTGCAATAAATGGTCGGATTAATTTGATTTCTAAAAGAAAAAAAAAAAGCTTTGATCCCCTACCTCACACTGTACATGAAAGTCAATTGTAAATGGTTCTTAGACCTGAGTGTAGAGAGTTGAATAGTAACGCTTCTAAAGTTTAACACAGGAGAGTATCTTCCTGACTTTAGGAAAATCTGAACAAGACAAAAAATTCATTAATTACAAAATAAAGGATTGATAAATTGGTCTTGCTAAAATTAACAAGTTCTCATAAAAAAAAGAAAAGTAAAAACACAGTCACACATATAAGAAAATTAAAAAACGAGTTGTTGAACTTGGCTGCCCATTGCCGTCAGCTCTTGCAAAAGGTTCACAGGAAGCCCTTACTCAGAAACCCTTACTCGGGAAACATAGATCCAGCAGTTTCCCAAGGCTGTCTGGGAGGTCGGGATCCAGCAGTCTTCTGACTGAGGTTAATGGGCAGGCCGGGGTCCAGTGGTCTCGGGTTGAAGTCCAGGAGGCTGGGACCCAGTGGTCTCCAGTTGAGGTCTGGGAAGGTGGGACCCAAAAGCCTCTGGTTGAGGTCAGGAAGCAGGGACCCAGCCGCCTCCTGAGGCTGCTTGTGACCCAATTACCAGGTTATGAATGCATCTCACGGGTGGGGATGAGATGGAGAGCCAGATGGGGATTAAAATGGAAGCTCACCTTCAAGAGCCCAATACTTCTAGATCTTCTTTCTGCCCCATATGTTGGGGAAGAATGGTGTGGGTTGTCTTTGTTTTCCCTTTCTGTTAAATGTTTGCAAACGCCCACTTAGAGCTGTAATAAAGAATTGCATTTCAAAACAAACAAAAAACCCCAACCAAACAAAAAAAACCCAAGTCATACAATGGGAGAAGACATTTCCCAAAATATACCAAAGAATCCAGAATATATTTAAAATTTTTTATATAACAGCAAGATGTGTAATACATTAAAAATGAGGGAAAAAATAATTGAATAGCCATTTTACAAAAGAAGATATCTAAATTGGTAACAAACTTACAAACTAATGTAAAACTAGGCTTGCCAAATTAAAATCACAGTTTAATATTAACCATTATCCATCAGAATGTACATTTAAATAAATTACTGATAAATCGGTACTGCTCGGTGTTGGTGAGGGTGTGAAGCAACAGTAGCTCTCACATACTGTGAACAGGAATGGAACCAGATACAGAGCTATGAAAAATTGTTTTAGGGATATCTACTAAAACTAAAATACACGTATTCTATGACCCAGCAATTCATCTCAATATATCCTCTCAGAAATTCATGTCTGAGGGCACCAAAAAACATTCACGCAGATACACAAAGCAATACTATTTTTAGTAGCCAGAGGTTGGAAGAACACCAATGTCTATCAACAGTAAAATAGTGTTAAATTATGGCATGTATGCAATGGAATATAACAGATGAGAACGAGCATTTTTGCACCACTACATGCAAAAGTGTGGATGTAAGTTATAACATTGAATGAAAGAAGAAATAAAAAAGTATTATATGACCCCATGTGACCTTCCAAAACAGGCAACACTAATCTATGCCTGTGGCTGTCTGAAGAGGGGACATTCCTAGGGAGTGGCAACAAGACTGTAGAGACACAGCCAATACTCCAGGGGTGGTGCCTGATGGTGGTCACGTGGGTGTGTTCACTCTGAAAAATCCATCAAACTGTACACTAATGGTAGGTATCCGAGTTGCACTTCAGATTACAAAGTTTACCAAAACAACAAAAAGAGCAGAAGCCCTGGACCAGAGGACCTGTATAAGTCAACTGAGACTCAGCATTCATGTTTTATTTTTCTATCTTGTAGTTCTGGTGCTGTCTCCATTATGGTTTCCATTGCTTCTGTTTGTGGACATGGTTCTATCATTCTATTCTATTCTTTCTTCTATTTCTTCCTTTGCTGTTAATCTGCACTTGATAAATTCACCCTGATCTTTCACCTAGTTTTGTCCTTGGAGCTAATTTATCACTCTCAGCTTCTGTTTCAGTATTTCACCAATGGTGCCCCATATCAAGTGGGTTCTATTTCTTCTATAAATTTTGTTAATGGCCTTGTTCTAACTAAACTGCTTAAATTTTCACTTCTTCCTTATTTTTTCCTGGTTTTGTCTTACGATTCTTATGCTCTTCTTATCAATAATTTCATAATTGCTATTAGATTATTTGCTTAGAAACCTTTTTTTCCCCCTCCCAAATGCACAAGTTTAAAACCTAACAAACAGCTTTCTTATCTACTTTTCTGTCTGATGGGGTGGGGCTGTGGCTTGTGGAATAGAAGCTCTTTCTTGCTCTTTACCTTCCAGCTCCAGCAATAAAGAGCCAGGTGATCTGACACGTGATAGGAAAGGAGAAAAAAGAAACTTCAAAAATGATAATGAAAACAAGTGCTTCCCCCTTGCCCAGAGTGGTTTAACAGATTACTTTTCCTTCAGATTTAGCTAAGAAGCTATCTGACCTGAGTCCATTTATGGAACTATTCGGTCTTGCTTTCATTTTTTCTTCTTGGAAGTAAATCCTCTAGTCCTCAATCGGAGGCACCGAAGAAAGCAGGGAGTTTGTAGTTTTTAAATCCATATGAAGATTTTGGCCAGGAACTTTTCAAACACTGGAATAAATTTTTAATTTGGACTTTGATATCCAGAGAAGCCCGGCTCATGTTCTCTTGGGTCTCCTTCCCAAAGACCAGACTTCAAACAGACGCTGCTAGCTGTTTGCAGAAAAGCAGCATGGCAACCCCGACAGCTGTGGTCAACAGAAAGCACTGCCCATTGTGCCCATCTGGGCAGGGACCCTGGATGCCAGCTCTCCCTGGAAACCAGCACATCCTGTTCTGTGGACCTGAAGCAACGTTCCTCAGAGGAGAACGAATGTGTGCTCATTTACCACCAGGGCAGGGAATTCTGGGGACATTGCATTCCAGCTGGGGACCTTGCCTGTAGCATTCTCCACAGCGTGGGGTTAGAATCTTGAAAGGAAAAAGGCAAATACTTGCTATTTTGTCTGGCTTTATTATTTACATCTTACTATTCCCATTTTTGACTTTGTCTTTCCGAGTGTGGACTATGGAAGAAATAGATGTGTTTCTTACAAATGAGCCCCCCATAGAACTTTTGGTTTAACTAACAAAACAGGATGGGAAGGAGAAAAAAGTAACTGATTTTCCGTGACTACAGAAGGAGCTCATTTCCTTTTGGAGACTTGGATGGGAGGCTAATAAGTAATTGAAACTTAATACCCAGAGTCCCTCAGAAAGTGACCGCCCTGGGGTTGTTACCATCATTTCCTGTTAATTGTCACCTGAAATAACCAGTTGTAGAAATGGCACTAGGGCCTGAAGCAAAGGAATGTAGTTTAGGGAATGTTTAGTGTTCCATAACGACATACACATGATTTAACAGCAGCATTGACAAGGTTTTCGGAATAAATCATTTCCACTCTCACCACTTCAAATCACTTAATGTAATTGCCCTGAGACAGATTGGGAGAGCTGGCTATTGGTTACCCAAGCTCTGGGCCAACCCTCTCCTCACTTTAAATTGCAGTTCTGACCTAATTTACTTCTCTTCCCTAGGGCTGATGGGCAAGCACTCTCCATATCCCAGAGAAATCTAGAAGGTAAAGGTGGCCAGAATAATTGTGAAGTCTTTTCCAGAATCCTCTTCCTCTGTGTTCACTCTGAAGTGGTCTCTTGCAAGCCTGAGTGCTCACATGTGCTGCTTTTGCTAGACTAGTTTTTCTATCAAATCAAGTCCATGGACAGATCTGCTATAGGTTATGTTTGGATCCTTCCAAAATTCACATTGAAACTTAATTTCCAATGCAGATTAGGAGATAGGACCTTTTGGAGGTGATTAGCCCCCCAGGAATGGAATTAGAGCCCTTATAGAAAGGGCTTGAAGGAGTGAGCTCACCCCTCCCCTTCTTTCTGTTCCTTCCACAATATGAACACATCAAACTAGCTGGCTCCTTGATCTTGAACTTTCCATCCTCTAGAACTATTAGAAATGAATTTCTATTGCTTGTAAATGATCCAGTCTAAGGTATTCTCTTATAGGAACCTGAATGGACAGAGACAAGACTCAGTCCTGCCCTTCTGTGTATTTCCCCCAGTTTCTCCCAATTTTTCTCTCATCCCATTGCAATGAATAAGGTTTGGAGTCTCTCTTACTTTTTTTAAAGAGGCAAAGTTCCTCTGTGCACTTGACCAATGGAGAGTTATGACCCTCTATGAACTATGCATCTCATTTCATTAGTCATATTATCCTCTTGGCCTCCCCAGCACTTTAGCCATGTCTGTGTATTGATTTGTCCTATGAGCTGAGGACATCTGGGAAAAGGGATCCTTCTTTGTGTCCCCCATCTGACAGAGCATGCACGGAACCAGTATCTGAACAAGCAAGGGAGGGGAAGGATGAAGAGGAAGAAGTCTTGGCCTGGTAGTTCAGCTCCCTGCATCTGCTCGCAAACTGATTAAAATGCACAGGAACAGCACTTCCAGGGAAGCTTCCGGGGAAGTCTTTATTTCAAGGTGAAAGATCTGATAGAAATGCCACCACAATGTTGGTAGGAAGGGTGGCCTCAAGACCTGCCAAGATTGTGTCTTTTCTTTATTTGATACTGAGAGCTTAACTCTGGCCCTCGATGCCCTATAGCAGGCGGCCCTTCTGAACAGATCATGTGTCCAGGCTCCCCTGAGCCCTCTCTCTAAACTCCATGGTGGCCAAGCCATCATTCCAGAATGACAGACCCTGCCAGTCCCAGCATCCCTGGCCTTGGGCTCTTCCACATTGCTGGCAACTCTCCAGACTTCCCAAGGATTCTCAGACCAATCCTCTTATCACACCTCCCTTACTCCTATGTTGGGTCTTCCAGTGCTTCTCTGTCAACAGGTATTCGTCTGTTCTTTTACACTGTAGTTAGAGTATTATCTAAAGAAACCTTCCTGGCAGTTGGTGCGGACCTCAGCCGGGAAGGACGCGTTGAGGTTGGTATGCCCATCAAGGACAGTAACTACCATGGCTTCCAGTGCTTTGATCAAACCTCAGATGCATGGCCTTTTGGCCAGGCGCCTGTGGATTCATATTGTTGGAGCATTTTTTGTATCCCTGGGGGTTGCAGCTTTCTATAAGTTTGCTGTGGCTGAGCCAAGAAAGAAGGCATATGCAGATTTCTACAGAAATTATGATGCTATGAAAGATTTTGAGGAGATGAGGAAGGCTGGTGTCTTTCCGAGTGTAAAGTGACTTTGGAATATAAAGAATTTCCTTGGGCTGATTTACATAGACGTTTGTCACAGACCCGTGTTCCTGAGCTATGAATATGAGTGATAAATAAACTATTAATGAATAAAAAAATAAATAAAGAAACCTTCCTGAGGGCCCATGGCCAGCTGAGCTTTCCATTCTTCATATTTCGCCTTGCTTGGGTGCCCACCCGAACCCCATCTTCCCCTTCCTTCTCCTCTGCGTCCATTCCCTGTGTCAGCACATCGGCAGAGAACCTCGCCAGGTGCTAAGCAGAGCTGAGATTCCAATCCAGGTCTAAGCAACAGCATCCTGCCCCCAGCGGTGGACAGGGTGGCCTTCTCTCCCCGACTTGCCTCCTCTGCCCTTCTTAGTGAAGAGAGAGCTGGCTTTGGCCCACACAGAGGAATCCGGCCAGGTGGGCGTCATCCACCCTGGTCCCTCTCTTTGATAGTTTCCATGCACCACCTCTGAAACAAAATCCCTGTGCGGCCCCCAGAGATGCCTTCCTTGGAGTGTAAGGCAGCAGCCTGGCTTCAAAAGGGACCTGAGCCTGGGATGGAGCGAGAGAGCATTCTTCCCACCCCATCCAGGGCTCTCTTGCGCACTCAGGGGACAACCTCTATTGCCTTTGTCCCTTTGCTGAGAAAGGGAAGAGAGGAAGCAAGTAAGGGAGATGGAGATGGTGATGAGGAGAGGGGCCCATAGGCCAGAACACGTGTCACCCCCCAGGGCCACAGCACAGTGACTGGCCCGAGGGGTCGGTGCCCTCTCTTCCCTTCCTATGTAGTTGTCAGTCTAATCCATGGAGAAAGAATCTTTGGACGTGGGCCTGAGGCTTTGGATTCACTCATAGTGGGTGACAAAAACGAGATGGTTATTTGTTTTATGGTAATAGTCTCCACGAGGCGCCAAACTCCAGGGCTGCCGTCAGCACGCCACACGGCAGGCCTTCCTCCGGGTGCGAGAGGATTTCCTTGGTTTGGTGGGATTCATTTGTTTTTTAAACGAGCCTGTTTATATTCTCTTCTTTTAATGTTATGATTCTTTTTTTCAGACTCACAAGGAGGATACATAATGTACAGCCGAACCTGCAATCTCCTATTTTGTCAGCTGCTTGTGTTGATTAAAACTTCAATACAGATCCTGTGATAAAACGGAGCTATGTTCAAAGGATCTAGTTATGTTTTTAAAGGGCTGAGCTTGGCAGAAAAGATGTAGAGTATAGCTTTGGTACCTTGATATTTCCCCTCTTTTCCAGGTTAGAAAGGAAGCAAACTGGGGGAGAGACGTACATGGGGTGCCAGTAACTTGTGCGATGGTTGGAGGGCACACGTTTAACTCAATCCCAAATAACAAGAAAGGTCCAATTTAAAGGATATGAAAATTGTTTATCAAACCGGTGTTAAATGTGTGACCAATTGCCCTCTCCTCCCATAGGTCTGACTGACAGCCTCTCTCAGCAAGAGGTCTCAGCCTGACAGAGAGGGGGAGAAAGGCAAGCCACAGGCACAGTGAGGTCATAGAACTCCAGGAATTCCAGACCCAGTGATTCACTCAGCTCACCCAAGATGACCATTCCAGCACAACTTCACTGAACTGCCAGAAACACATAGTTTTAAAGACCAAGGATCACTCACGGATCTCAGGGGAGAGGTGTCAGTGGTGCCACCTACTCCCCACCCTCCCGCTCCCTTCCTTCCAGACAGTCCATTTCTGGCAGCTGCTGAAGTCTCTCAACTCTTATTCTGAAAGAGGCTGAGAAATGGATGTGCGTGAAAATCAGGCCAGCCAAAGTCGCTGACTTTATGCAAAGCAGGCAAGTACAGTCAAAACACTTACAGCAATCAATTCGAGTTGTTGGGTAAAGTTTTTTCCATGTCCCATACATTATTGAACAGTTAATTTCGTCTTTGTGCCTGCTAGACATTCCAGCTTTCAGATGACAGCTTTATCCATTAAGGAGCGCACGGTGACAGCCGTACAGCAAGAGCCTTGCCAGCCTGGCCTGCTGGGAGGCGCGCCTGCAGCACCACGGAGAAATCCTGGGACACATCAACATCTTAATCAATATGCGAGAGTCAATTACCGGGGAAGTGAGGGCTTAAGCAGGAGCTGATGATGAGGTTCACGTGCAAATGGGCTTGATCAATACGCAGCTGAAGCTCACACGTGGACTCATATCAGTCCTCCCACGGCACCCAGCCCCCCACTGGCAGGCCACCCATGACCTCTCCCAGCTCTTTCCAACCTGCCAATCACCTGTGTTACTGCAGCTTCTTTGATTCATTTCCTTGATGGATGTACTGGGAACAGAGAAGCAGAGTTGAGGGAAACAACCACAGCCCGATGACTGACGCTGTGGAGAGGTCTGGAAACAGCCTGGCTGGGCTCAATCAAAGACCAAGAAAAAAGTTTCTGCAAAGATGCCTTCTCTCCACACTCGTACTCCTTCGATCACATTTCAAAAGGAAAATTCCGCTTCTGTGGGAACAGTATTCCTGTTCTTACAGATGAAAAAGCTGAGACTTAGAAAGGCTGAGCATAAGGGTTGCACAGATAGGTCGATTCAAAGCTGGGCCTGTACTAAGGTCTTTAGATTCCAGGGACTCAGATAGATAAGGCTTAGAGGACACAACAATAGGAGAGCCACGAACAACAAAGCAAAAGGGAAAAAAATGTTTTCTTGGTTGTAGTTGGAGTTTCAAATTGGACCTTGGAGCATGGGGAATGATTTGACAGGGGCACGGAGAGAAGGTAATTCTCTAAGGAGGGAACCCACGTGTCTAATGCGCAGTGTGGGGCCGTGTAAACAGCAAGTGGGGAGGAGAGGAGGCAGGGCAACTGTTGGAGTCAAGCTGATAACTGTGTTTGGAACACTATGGGCTGGGTGAGGAATCTGGACTTTATCTTCTAGGGAAGCCTTTTCTAAACAAGTCTGCTACAGGATACTCATGCTCTAAGATGCTTTGCAAAATAGAAGGTCTCAGGATTAAGGAATCATGGTTAGGACCAAGTTATTCCCTCAAAAAGTCATATTGTACCCTAGGACATTGTCATGCTTTGAGAAGACAGGTCTGCAATACAGACAGGTCTCTAAGGTCTGTCCTATAACCCAGTACACACCCATGAACACCCTATAGATCTTCCTCAAGGAAGCCTCACTGACCAGCTAACTAGATGAGATTATCTCATCTTTCAGGGGCTTCCATAAGTGTTCTGAACTTTTCTTCAAAACATTCATTACTTGCAACTTCCATTCGATGTCTACTTTGTTATGAAACTGAAATCGCCATTGGTCTATCTTGTCCTCTTCTTGGTACAGAGCAGATTTGCAGCCCTCCAAAGGGGTGTGTGTGGTGGGGGAGGTACTCGGAGAACACAGTTTGGGTAAGGTGCTGTCCTGGAGAGCCAAGATTAGCTCTTGTCAATATGATAACACCACATCTTAACAAGATGAGGTCTTGATGAAGCCAGGGAAATAATGGTGCCAGGGAAATCAGTCCAGAAGAAAGGAAGGGAGGTGTGAGGTGGACTTCAGACAGACCAGGGCCAATAACTTCAAGAGACATTTCTTAGAAAGAATTGATGAGAGTCAGAGTCTACCTGATTGGCAGAGTGTGAGGTAGTTGTGTGTCTGGACTCAGGAGGACAAACCAAGATCTAATTGAGACTCACTTCTTGTAGCCCCACAGGAAATAAGGTGACTATGGGCCAATCTTCTCTCATCTCTGAGCTTGTTTCTCATCTATAAAATGGGAATCATCATCGTAATATATCTGCTTCATAGAATTATGATGAGGGTTCAATAAATGAAGTCAGATGAGGCAAAGCACATGGCACACAGAACGAATCCAATTAAGATAACTATTATTAATAAAAGGCAACCTTTGCTCATGGTTTTAGTATTTCAGATGAAGATAATTGGAAAATTGGGGACATTGTTTAAAACACAGACCTCTGGGAGGAAAAGGGTCTGTTTGGGGGCATGCTGAGTTTGAGGTGAGGCCATCATGTTTCAACATCTCACAAGGAGCTGGGCACACAGGACTGAAGCGCTAAGGAGAGGTCAGCATAGGGCATAAAGACTGGCCTAGAAATCATGTTGAGCAACTCTAGAAAGGGAATAAAAAGAAGGGGCAGAGAGCAAGGGGCTGCCTGGAGCAGCTGCCTCATTTTGAGAGTAGGAGAATGAAAAGCAAAGTTGACCTATTTGCTGCTGTGAGAGAATGCTGTGGTTCTCAGGTTGGGTAGCATCTCATCAGCCTGGGTTAAAGAAAGTCTGCTGTGTGGGCTAAAGCTTAAGTGGTACTCACAGGAGATGTGGAAAGTTCCCGTGGCAACTTCTTATTGAAAACCCTCACCCAGTTACTTTCCATTCCTGCTGAGACATTCCTTGTGTCCCTCAGGTTATGATATAAATATTTTACAAAGTACAGAGGGTTAAGATATCTAACACTTTAACTGAAAACTCATCTCTCTCTCTCTTTTTTTTTTTTCATTTTCCCCTGAAAGTTAAAGGATGTATTTTTCCCTTGCAAAAATGTGAAACCCTAGATTGGACAAAGAGATGGACTTGTCATATTGCAGTATTTTATGCAATGCTTCCTAGGGTTTCAAAGTCCTTAAGGTACTAATACCATTCTTTTCTCTGTGAGGTTTTTAAGTTTCACCATCCAAGCTGAAAATTGGGTAAGAATTAAGCACAGTGTCCCAAACATAGTAGGTATTCAATAAACATGTGTCCTCTTGCCTTTTCTATTCGATGAAGGTTGAAATGTGGTCTATAGACTCAGAGAGGTGAGTCATCTGAGATATTTCCAAACTAAACTAAACTCCAGTATCAGAGGTTACGGGAGAGAAGCAAGAAGAAACATGATTAGAAGCAGCAGAGTAGAAAAGATATTCTAAAAGGCAACTACAAAACTCTTCATGATGGAGTGAAATTGTAGGAGCCAGGGTAGAAAAGAGTCCAGACCTTGATACTTAAGAAGAGATCCTTTTGCTAACTGCTCAGAAGGAGATGAACAGCACACAGCCAGCCAAATTTTGGCAAAACCACCTGATCTTCAGCTCTCTCTGTGGATCACAATCACCTTTCCATAAAGAACAAGAAAATGTAAAATGATCAGGGAATGAATGTCAACAGGTGACAGGGATCCTGTGCCTGTTCACCATCTCCACAGAGTTCTGTGTGTCTGGTGTCCTGTTCCTACTTTTTTTATTATACCTGTGCCTTAGGAAAGTAAGCAGTTTTAGGGAAACATGGTTTCTGGTACCAAAGAGCATCCCACTGACTCAAAGTTGTGTCCTGGGCTTAGTCAGCCTTCATTTTTATCACGAGGGGGTGGGTAACATGTGAGGTTGAAAAAAAAAATTGGCCCTGTAAAGGGATCCGGAAAGAATGACATATTTGTCTGTTAAGTATAAATACGAACAGCCACGGAGATATGGTCCTGTGGTGCTAGGTTTTCACTCCAGCAACATTCATCTATTGCCAGGAAACGCTAGATTTAGTACCTGAGGGACTGGAGTTTCAAATACCTTATACTTTTTTTTTAATACTCTGCCAAGAATTTAAATTGGTAAAAGCTGGGGACTGACAAAACTTGATCCCCAAGAGCTTTTCTGGCACTGGTTTATCAGAGAATATGGTGCCATTATTTTTATTATAATTATTATTTTTTTCTTTGGTGGGGCGAGAGCTCATTTATAACCCAATGACTTCTACTCCCAGATGTATTTTTCTTTTTTTAAAAAAATCCCAATACTTAAATAAACAGAGACTTTGCCTTTTGTGGTGGCTTTAGAAGCTGTCATTGCATTTACATGCAAGGGGGTTGCAAGCCTTTTCATGTTTTTCGATCAGATCAGATAGAGTTGAAAGGAGAAAGCTAATTTTAGTCTCTGTGTTGCCACCAGCTCTCCGCTGCCCACGCCTTCTTCTTCCCATCAGATTTCTATGGTGTCCTGACACTGAAATCACTTAACAGGGCTCTGCAAAGAGGCCCTGCTGGCCCCAGACAGGGATGGCCGGGGAAGGGCAGAAAAGGCCAGGAACCAGTTAGAAAGACTGGGTTAGAGTCTGGAGCCATCATTTTTTAGCAATGCAACTTTGGACAACTCAGTCCGTCTTGGATTTTTCATCTGTAAAATGATAATTGGATTTTCCTCTGAGGGTTGTCAGGAGGATGAAATGAAGCAAGATAAATGATGCGAACATGCTTGGCACCATGAGTTTTTTCAACGACCAATCTACAAACGATTAGTCCAGGGAAAGGGGAAGAGGGGAGAGAACGTGGTGGAGCAGTGTTGTGGATTTCTCTCCCCGGTTAGGCTCTTGACAGAGACATTCTGGCTGAGAAAACAACTGCCACCACCGAGACACATAAAACCAGAAGAGACTGTTTACGGTAC
The DNA here is from genome assembly GCA_963573935.1 of Arctocebus calabarensis. Classification (NCBI taxonomy): domain Eukaryota; kingdom Metazoa; phylum Chordata; class Mammalia; order Primates; family Lorisidae; genus Arctocebus; species Arctocebus calabarensis. The sequence continues at coordinate 859 of CAUYON010098001.1, read as the reverse complement.
AGCCTCTGTACACTCCCTCATTGCTCCCTGCGGCCATATCCTGGCTCCCTTCAGATCCTCCTCTGATTTACCCACAAGCAATTTCCAGGGTCAGCTCACCCCTCTCCTGCCCAGGGCAGCAGCAGTGGCAGCCCAAGCCTTCTCCTGCAGACTTGGCATGTCCAATCTGGCTGGAAATGATTCAAGTTTTATTGTACAATTAGATTTATTGTACAATTAGATCGAGTCTCTTAGGTGTTGTAGCCCTCCTCATACTTAGAAGAATAGATTAGCCATTAGGACTTTGTATATTTTTCCCAGTAATTGACACCACATCCCATTTTCCTCTCCAAAGGGAAAAAGAACTACATGAAACAATCATGATTTGGGGGCAGATGGTGGGGGACGAGGGCATTCACAATGCAGCAAGGTCTCAGTCCCCGCCTCAATCTCCTTCCTTTACCCAGCTTTGAATATCCCTGGAAGACAGGCAGAGCCAGCCTTATTTTGTTTCGTTTTGTTGTTGTTTTTCCATTCCAGAGACCCTCAGGCTCAGACTCCCTAAACACCTCACTGAGAATAAACCAGGCACCATGTCCGCCACCGATAAATGGCAGCCACGGCTGGACGGCAGCATGGACATTTGTAAAAGCCCATGGAACTTCCCTAGGATGTGATCACTTCTTTTCTTTCCCTCTCTCCTTCCCGTCTTCCTTTCTTCCCTCCCTCCGTCCCTCCTTCCCTCCCTCCTTCCCTCCTTCCCTCCCTCCCTCCCTCCCTCCCTCCCTCCCTCCTCCTTCCTTCCTTCCTTCCTGTGCCTGCAGGCTCTCCTGGGACACATCCAGTGGACACTCTTCCCCTCAGTGTCACTCTTCTTGTC
>CAUYON010097999.1:0-20028 GCA_963573935.1 Arctocebus calabarensis | reverse complement strand
TGAGCTATTACACCACAGCACTCTACCCAGAAAAAAAAAAATGTAGGGCCTTTTGTATCAAGTACTTGTGTTAAAACCTGTTTATGCCACTTTTTAGCTGTGCAACCTTGAGTAAGTTACTTAAATGGTCCATACCTCAGTTTTTCCATCTATAAAATGGGCATGGAATTGATAACAGCTATACCTAATGCTGTTTCAAAGGTTAAATGAGATAACGCAAGTGAAATGCTAGCACTTTGCTTGGCACAAAGTGAGTTTTATTAAGCCCAGGGTACTATGGGATCCCAGAAATTAATTTAGCATATTGTTAATTTAATGTAGCCCAAAGACATTACTACTCCCAGAATGAGTAGGAGTTAGACAAAGAAGGAAGGGGATTATTCTAAATGGTTCATGTTAATCCGATTAGAAGCCTCACATCACCTCTTATCAAATATTTCTATGTAGTAACAGGTTTACTCTCTTTAGTTACCTCTTTAGTTCCGGGTTCAACCTCCACAACTCACAGTAGGTAATTCCAGCAGGCCTTGAGGAAGTCTATTCTTGCTTCTGAGCTTCAGACTCTTGATTATTAGAGAAAAAAGGGGTAACAGATTCCACTTAGGAATCTATCCTTCAAGGATATTCACTATGGCATTGCTGATAAACAGCAAAAATTTAGAAGAAATCTAAATGTCCAACAATGGGGAAATAGTTTGATAAATTATGATACATTCATATAACCGAAGACTCCGTGGAAGTGCTCAGAAGACAGAGGTAAATCCTTATGAGCTGATCTAGAGAAGAGTACTTTGTGGAGCTGTAATTTACATATTATGAGCATAAATCTCTATGCATTTTTGCAAATGTATTCATCTGTGTCAACATCCCCCAGATCAAGGTACAAAACATTTCTATCATTAAAAATTTTCCTCATGTCCTTTTTCCATCAGTCCCTCCCTATCCACACAGAGGCAAATGCGATTTCAATGTTTGACATCATAGCTCTATTTTATTTGTTCTTAAACTTCATATTTGGGGAATTGTAGGGTCTTATTTTTATTCAGCCATGTTGTTGCAAGTAATAGTAGTTTCTTTTCTATTCTTTTCTGTTATGGACTAAAAGTTTACATTTCCCCTCCCTCCCCCCTGCAATTCATATGTTGAATCCTTCACATATACACCCCATCCCCCATGTTGCTCTATTTGGACATGGGGCCTCTAAGGAAGAAACTAGGTTAAAGGTAGGGCCCTGCTAATAGAATTAGTGTCCTGATGAGAAGAGACACCAGACAGCTTGGCCTCCACCACCATTTTGCTAGCACCTATCGTAGACTTTGCAGCCTTTAGAACAGCAGTATTGTGTTAGGGTAGGCAGGGCAGATTAATGGAGTTGCTGAGAAGTCTTCTATTATTTGTATACCATGGTTTGATGATCTATTCCTTATGGATGGACATATGGGCTGTTCCAGTTTTTGGTCATTATGTATAAAATTGTGACCATTCTTGTACAAGGCTTTCATGCATATATGTGTGTATATTATTATTTATTTTGGATATATTCCTAGGAATCGAATTGCTCTGTCATATGCTAAGTGTATGTTTAACTTCATTAAAAACTGCCAGTTTTGGGCTTGGCGTCTGTGGCTCAATGTGCTAAGGCACCAGTCACATACACCTGAGCCGGCGGGTTCGAATCCAGCCTGGGCTTGCCGAACAACAATGACGGCTGCAACCAAAAAATGGCCGGGTGTTGTGGTGAGCTCCTGTAGTCCCAGCTACTTGGGAGGCGGAGGCAGGAGACTCACTTGAGCCCAGGAATTGGAGGTTGCTGTGAGCTGTGATGACTTGGCACTGTATCCCGGGTGACAGCTTGAGGCTCTGTCTCAAAAAAAAAAAACCTGCCAGTTTTGGCTTTGAGCCTGTAGCACAGTGGTTACAGCGTCAGCCACATAGACCAAGACTGGCGGGTTCAAACCCAGCCCGGGCCAGCTAAACAACAATGACAACTGCAACAAAAAATAGCTGGGTGTTGTGACGGGGGCCTGTAGTCCCAGCTGCTTGGGAGGTTGGAGGCTGAGGCAAGAGAATCACTTAAGCCCAAGAGTTTGAGGTTGCTATGAGCTGTGATGCTATGGCACTCTACCAAGGGAGACATAGTGAGACTCTTGTCTCAAAAAAAACAAAACAAAAACAAAACTGCCAGTTTTCAAGGTGGTATACCATTTCACCTTCCTCCCAGAAATATATGAGAATTCTAGTGCCGCATAGTTTTGCCGAACCTGGATGTTTTCAATCTTTTTAATTTTACCCATTGAGGGCATGTAATAGTTCATTTTGTGGTTTTAATTTGTGTTTTCCTGATGAAACCTGATGAGGAGCACCTTTTCACATGGTTATTAAGTGGGCAAGTATCTTCCTTTAAAATGCATTTTGAAGGCTCAGCGCCTGTGGCTCAACGGGCTAAGGCGCCAGCCACGTACACCTGAGCTGGCGGATTCGAATCCAGTCTGGGCCTGCCAAACAACAATGACAGCTGCAACCAAAAATGACAGCCGGGCGTTGTGGCAGGCGCCTGTAGTCCCAGCTACTTGGGAGGCAGAGGCAAGAGACTCGCTCGAGCCCAGGAATTGGAGGTCGCTGTGAGCTGTGATGCCACGGCACTCTATCCAGGGTGACAGCTTGAGGCTCTGTCTCAAAAAAAAAAAAAAATAAATAAATAAATAAATAAAATGCATTTTGAAGTCTTTTTGCCCTTTTTACTGCATTGTCATTGTCTTTTTCTTTTTAATTTGTAGTTTTTATAAACAGCTGTCCATATCCATTGGTTCTATATGCACGATTCAACCAACCTGAGATGGAAAAATTAAAGAGGGGCTGGGTACCAATGGCTCACAGCCATAAACTCAGCACTTTGGGAGGATGAGGAGGGAAGATTGTTTGAGGCCAGGAGGTTGAAACCTACCTCAGCAACATAGTGAGACCTCAAATGTACAAAAAGGTTTAGAAAACTTAGCCAGGTGCAATAGTGTGCACTTGTAGTCTCAGCTATTTACTGGACTGAGGCAGGAGGATTGCTTGAGCCCAGGAGTTCAAGGTTATAGTGAGCTGTGATCATGCCATTGCACAGCCTGGGTGACAGAATGAGCACTTTCTCCAAAACAAACAAAAAACCACACCATAATAAAAAAAAAGATACAAATTTTTAAAATGTAGTGGAATAACTATTTGTATATTATTTACATTATATTAGGTATTATAAGTAATCTAGAGATAATTTAAAGTATATGAGAGAATGTGCATAGGTTACATGCAAATACTTTGCCTTTTATTTATTTTTATTTTTATTTTTTTGAGACAGAGTTTCACTTTGTGCTCCCGGTAGAGTGCTGTGGTGTCATAGCTCACAGCAACCGCAAACTCTTGGGCTCCAGCGATTCTCTTGCCTCAGCCTCCCAAGTAGCTGGGACTAGGCTTGGCGCCTGTGGCTCAACAGGCTGAGGAGCCAGCCACGTACACCTGAGCTGGTGGGTTGGAATCCAGCCCTGGCCCACCAAGCAACAATGACGGCTGCAACCAAGAAATGGCCGGGCGTTGTGGCGGGCGCCTGTAGTCCCAGCTACTTGGGAGGTGGAGGCAGGAGACTCGCTCGAGCCCAGGAATTGGAGGTTGCTGTGAGCTGTGACGCCACAGCACTCTATCCGGGGTGACAGCTTGAGGCTCTGTCTCAAGAAAAAAAAAAACAAAAAAAAGTAGCTGGGACTATATGAGCCTGCCACACGCCTGGCTATTTTTAGAGATAAGGGTCTCACTATTGCTCAGGCTGGCCTCGAACTCCTGAGCTCAGGTGACCCTCCCACCTCAGCTTCCCTGATTACTGGGATTGCGGGCATGAGCCACCCAGCCCAGCCATACTATGCCGTTTTATATGAGAGACTTGAGTGTCTATGGATTTTTACCCATGGGGGCTCCTGGAACCAGTTTCCTGTAATACTGAGAGATAACTGTATCCTGGATATGAATCATCTGTCAGATAGAATGTTTTCTTTTAGTCTGGGGTATGTGTCTTTTCATTTTTTTAATCATGCGTTCTGAAAAACAAATTCTTAATTTCAATGAAGCACGACTTATTTATTTTTCTTTTATTAATGGTTCTTGTGTCTTAAAGAAAATATTTGCTTACCCCAAAGTCGTGTTTGCCTGTTTTATTCTCAAAGTTTTGTAGTTTTAGCTTTCACATCAAGGCCTCTAATCCATTTGGGTTAATTTTTTTGTGCACGCTATAATGTAGGGGTTGAGTTTCATTATTTTCCATATGGACATCCAGTTGTTCCAGCATCCTGTATTGAAAAGATCATCTTTTTCTCACTAAATTGCCTTTGAAACTTTGTCCAAATTCAGTTGAATCTATATGAGCATTTGTCCATTTCTAGATTCTCTATTCTATTCCCACTCATCTTTATGTCTACCCTCATTTTAATACCATGGTAAGTTTTAAAAGGAGGTAATGTAAGTGTTCCAAGTTTGTTGTTTTCATTTTTTTTTAACTCTTGTAGGTCATTTGCATTTCCATATAAATTTTAGAATCATCAATTTCTACCCCCCAAAAAACCTGCTGGGATTTTAGCTGCTATTACATTGAATCTATACTTCAGTTTGTAGGGAAATTGACATCTTAATATTGAGTCTTCTAATCAATGGATATGGTATACCTTTTCATTTATTTAGATCTTGAAAAATTCCTCTCAGTGATTTTGTAGTTTTGTAGTTTCCAGTGTATATATCTTGGCATATTTTATTAAAATTTTCCCTATGTATTTAATGTTTTTTGATATTTATGTATATACATTTATACATATACATATATAAATACATATACAAATACATTTATTTACATATAAAATACATATAATACACATATATTATATACATTATATTAAATACAAATACATTTATATATAAAATACATATAATACACATATATTATATACATACACAAATATATATTTTTATATACTTATACACATACACATACATATACTTACATATGTATGCAAACACACACATACAGACAAAGTACAGATAAGGTTTCACTATGTTGCCCAGACTGGAGTGCAGTGGCATCATCAGCTCACTAAAGCTTCCAACTGCTGGGCTCAATCAATCCTCCTGCCTCAGCCTCCCAAGTAGCTGGGACTACAAGGGCACACCACCGTGCCCCGGTAATTAAAAAAAATTTTTTTGAGACAGAGTCTCACTCTGTTTCCCCCAGCTATCATGCATCATAACTCACAGCAACCTCAAACTCATGGGCTCAAACAATCCTCCTGCCTCAGTGTCCTGAGTATCTAAGACTATAGGCACCTGCCAACACACTGGGCTAATTTTTCTATTTTTAGTAGAGGCAGGGTCTTGCTCTTGCTCAGGCTGGTCTCAAAATCCTGAACTCAAACAATCCACCTGCCTTGGCCTCCCAGACAGCTAGCATTACAGGCATGAGCCACCACTCCTGGCCCTAAAATTTCCTTTCCTTTCTTCTTCCCTTTCCTTCCCTTCCCTTTTTTCTTCTTTAAGACAGAGTCTGACTTTTTTGCCCCTGTTAGATTGCCATGGCATCATAGCTCACAGCAACTTCAAACGCCTGGGCTTGAGCACTCCTCTTGCCTCAGCCTCCCAAGTAGCTGGAACTCCAGGCACCTGCCACAAAGCCTGGTTATTTTTATTTATATTTATTTTTATTTTTTTATAAGACAGAGTCTTACTATGTCGCCTTTGGTAGAGTGCTGTGGTGCACAGTTCACAGCAACCTCAAACTCTTGGGCTTAAGCAATTCTCTTAACTCAGCCTCCCAAGTAGCTAGGACTACAGGCTCCCACCACAACACCCTATTTTTCTGTTGCAGTTGTCATTGTTGCTTAGCTGGCCTGGGCTGGGTTTGAACCCGTCGGTATTGGTGTATGTGGTTGACACTGTAACCACCGTGCTACAGGCACCGAGCCCAGTTATTTAATTTTTTTTTTTTAGAGATGGGTTCTCACTCTTGCTCAGGCTGGTCTCCAACTCCTGAGCTCAAGCAATCCACCCACCTTGGCCTCCTAGAGTGCTGGGATTAAAGGTATGAGCCACTGCGCATGGCCTTTCTTTTCTTATAATGTCCTTGTCAGATTTTGATATCAGGTTTGTGCTAAGTTAGGAATTATTTTCTCTTCCTTGGAATATGTTTGTGTAACATTGGTATTATTTCTTCTTTAAATGTTTAATACATAGAATCCACCAGTGAAAGCCTATGGGCTTGTAGTTTTCTTTGTGGGAAGGTTTTTAATTATGAACTTTTTAATAGACATAGGATGATTCAGGTTTTTTACTCCTTCTTGGGTCCGTTTCAGGAAGTCTTGTTTTTCAAGGAGTTTTTCCATTTTCTCTAAGGCATTGAATTTATTGTTGTAAATTAGAGTCAAGTTGGAGTAACAGGGACCAGATTTGCCCTTCTGTCTTGAGCAACTAACAAAATAGAAATGCATAAGGGTAGGACATTGGGCAACAATGGCTAAAGACAATTGAGATTAGGGAAGCAAAAAAGATGAGCCTCCTACAATTACCCCAACCCGGGCCTTAGAATAGGTGGGGAAAACCAACACACAGCCAGTAATTTACCTGAGTTGAGGATACAAAGTTGAGTGTCTGGGGAGGCAGGGTGGTTAGACTTTGAAGGTGGAATATTAGAGAGGATAAATTACAGTGGGGGGCAGGGAGAGAGTTCTTGACTCTCCAGCTAACTTCTGGTGCATGCATATGAGAAAACTGTGAGACCGAAAAAAGAATTACCCAAAAGCATGACAGAGAACAACTCCTCACGCTTACCCAAGACTGGGATTTTTTCCTGTTACTACTAGAACAGAAAGCCTCCTGATTCCGAGAAAATACTCCGTTGAGTCCTTGGAAAAGTTTTACCTCCGAGAATGGAGCAAAATGAGCCCTAGACTAAAAGCTGCTATGGTTCCACCGGACAAAGCTTAAAAACAAACCCTGAAAGAATCGAACTGTCTCTGACTTAATCACATTACAGAACAAAGGCCAAGAATATATAATATTAAATAGAAAGGAGAACATGGATAATAATTTTTCATTACATTCTTGTAGTATGATAGATGTAGATGATTGATCTGGATTTAAAAAAAATCTTTGAATCTTTAAAATTCAAAGAGCATTGAATTTTATTTTGGCAGGCAGTTAAATTTTGATGGGTCGCTTTGCTCTTACTGAGGTTTAGTTTAAGTAGTCTTTGTGAAGGTGGGTCAAGTTCAGTTTTGCCCTTATTCCTAGAGCGTATCTCTTATTCCTAGAGCCCAGTTCTTATTCCTCTCACGTGTTTTTTCTGGGATCTCTACCGGATGCTCTGTGTTTCTCCACTCTGGCTGGGTCAGCACCCCTAAATCTCTCCAGTATTATTCAATCTCTGAAATCTCTGTTCACCAGTCAGTCCTTGGGCAGGGAGCTGTTCTCTATCTGACCTTGTGAAATATCACCCTGGGCACAGGCACCTCAGGACTTCCCTTTAGGAACCGCTGCACAGATTTCTGCAGTTCTCTCTGCCCTGTACCCCACCAGCTGTAGCCACCTTGGCAGCCCCGAACTCTGATCTGTTTCCTCCATCAGACCCCTGTTTTTTCTGCCCAGTGCTCTATGCTTGGGCTCCACATGCGTCTGCTACATGCTGGAAACCTCGCTTCCTGGCAGGAAGCCATCTGAGTATGGGGTTGCTGCTTGGCCTACTCTTTTCCAGCTCAGTTCTTGCCCAATGCCTGCAATCAGTTGCTTCTTATCCTCTGTTTATATTTATAGTTATTTGTAGTTAAGGTTGATACCAGTTACTTAATCATGGCTGAACCTGGAAATCTGTGCTATACAGTAGAACCTCCAGGTGAACCACCTTCCTATACTGCCCACCTCCTTAAGCCAACCTAATTTTCATAGACTGGATATGCACCACTTGTACATATCCATGTTGTCGGCCTCCTTCTTAGGTTGACTGCCTCCGTACGCTGACCAGTTTGTTACAGTCCCTTTAGTGGTCAACTTACAAAGATTCTACTGTATTTTGATTCATTCATTTTTACTGACATAAGATCAGTTTTATATTATTTTATTTTACTTTTGAGACAGAGTCTTGCTTTGTCACATTGGGTAGAGTGCTGTGGCATCATAGCTCACAGCAACCTCAGACTCTTGGGCCAAGTGATTCTCTTGCCTCAGCCTCCTGAGTAGCTGGGACTAAACCACATTGCCCAACTAGTTTTTGTTTTTTTTTTCCTATTTTTTAGCAGGGATGGGGTCTTGCTTTTGCTCAGGCTGGTCTTGAACTGAGCCCAGGCAATCCAGCTGCCTTAGCCTCTCAGAGTGCTATGTGGCATGAGCCACTGCGCCTGGCCAAGATCAACCATTTAAAAGTGAACAATTCAGTGGCAGCCAGTACATTCACAATGTTGTGTCACTATCCCTTCTCTATAGTTCCAACACATTTTCATCACTCCCAAATGAAACCCCCTATTAAGCAGCCCCTGGAAACCATCCATCTTCTGTTTCTCTGGTTTTACCCATTCTAGATAATTCATAAAAATGGAGGCATATGGTCTGTGGCCTTTTGTGTCTGTCTTCTTTCACTTAGCATGTTTTTGAGGTTTGTTCACACCGTACATATATAGGTATTTCATTCCTTTCTGTGACTGAATAATATTCCACTGTGTGTATATTCTACAATTTGTGTGTCCATTCATCAATGATGGAGGTGGGTTGTTTCTACATGTTGGCGATCGGAAATAATGTTGCTCCAAACATGAGTGTACAAGTATTTGTTTGAGTACCTGGTTTCAATTTGTTGGCTGTAGACCTAGGAGGTGAATTGCCAGGTTGTTCGCTAGTAATTCTCTGTTTAACTTTTGGAGGAACTGCCAAATTGTTTTGCACAATGGCCAAACCATTTTACATTTTCAGGAGGAATGTCCAAGCCTTTGACTTTTCCACATCTTGGCCAACATTTATTATTTTTCGTTTTTAAAAATTACAGTCATTCTGGAGGGTATGAAGGGGTATCTCACTGAGGTTTGGATTTCCACTGTGATGCCGTTGGTAGAGTGCTGCGGCATCACAGCTCACAGCAACCTCTAACTCTTGGGATCACACAGTTCTCTTGCCTCGGCCTCTCAAATAGCTGGGACTATTGGCACCCACCACAATGTCCAGCTATTTTTACAGATGGAATCTCCCTCTTACTCAGGCTGGTCTAGAACTCTTGAGTTCAAGCAATCTACCTTTTTGGCCTCCCAGAGTGTGAAGAATACAGGCATGAGCCACTGCACCCAGCCTCGTGGTTCGGATTTGAATATATCTAAGGACCAGTGATGTTGAGCATCTTTTCATGTGCTTTTTGGCCATCTATATAAATTCTTTGGAGAAACACCTATTAAATTTGTTGCCCATTTTTAAATTATAACACCTGTTAAGTGAAAGTAATCAATATGTATAACAACCCAATTTGGCAAAATAAGAAACATTGAGTGTGCATAGTGCACAGGGGTTAAATGCACCAACGTTAGAGTAACACTGCCTTGTTCGTATCCTAGTCCTACTGCTTACTACCTACACAGCCTCGGGCAAGTTACCTAATCTCTCTATGACTGGGTTTCCTTGTCTGTAAATGGGGATAATAACCTATTAGTGCTTCTGTCTCATTTCATAGTCCCATGAAATGAGCATATGCGAGAAGGGCTTAGAACAGTGCTCTGGAGCATTGCGGGTACTTGTGAGGTATCTCTTGTTTCTCTGACAATAATGGTAACAATGAGTTGCTGATATGTTGAATTCATGCATAGAAAAGATGTCGTAGCTGGGCACAGTGGCTCACCCCTATAATCCTAGCACTCTGGGAGGTTGAGGGAGGTGGATTGCTTGAGCTAAGGAGTTCAAGTGCAGCCTGAGCAAGAGTGAGACTCCATCTCTAAAAATAGCTGGATGGTGCTAAAAATGCAGGTGCCTATAGTCCCAGCTAGTTAGGAGGCTGAGGTAAGAGGATCTGTTGAGCCCAGGAGTTTGAGGTTGCTCTGAGCTATGATGCCTCACTCTGTGTCTCACACACACACACACACACACACACACACACCCCAACCAGAAAAGATGTCTTTCGGGAAGGATGGTTAATTGCTAAGAGGGATTATCACTAGAGAATAGGATTGGACAGGAACAAGGATACTATTTTTAGAAAATTTGTACAGTTTTATATTGTTTGAATTTGTTTAAACAATGTGTATTAAACTGTGTATTTTGGGACTGAGTGCTGTGACTCACACCTGTAATCCCAGCACCCTGGGAGGCACAGATGGGTGGATTGCTTGAGCTCATGAGTTTGAGACCAGATTTCATCTCTAAAAATAAGTGTGCATTGTGGCAGGTGCCTTTAGTCCCAGCTACTTGGGAGGCTGAGGCAAGAGGATCACTTGAACCCTAGAGTTTGGGTTTGCTGTGAGCTTTGACACTATAGCACTCTATCCAGGGTGACAAAGTGAGACTCTGTCTCAAAAAAAAAAAAAGGAATAATTTTTTTTAAGTTTAATTATGTAAAAATAATGGGCTTTTGTGATTTAAAATGTAACTTTAACCTTAACTTTCAACCCAGGGCTCTTTACAGTAGCCAGACGGCCTTGAGCTTTAAGCAGCTTTGCAAGGAGAAGCTGTGAGGTGGGCCTTGTCTACCTCTCACAGACTGAGGGCCAGTCCCCATCTCTGTTCTTCTATTCACAGCTTCCTTAGTTCCCAAAATACCTTGCTTCCTTGTGCTCAAGGGACTTTTCATTCATTTTTTTTTTTTTTTTGGTAGAGACAGAGTCTCACTTTATTGCCCTTGGTAGAGTGCCATGGCATCACACAGCTCACAGCAACCTCCAACTCCTGGGCTTAGACGATTCTCTTGCCTCAGCCTCCTGAGTAGCTGGGACTACAGGCCCTCGCCACAACACCTGGCTATTTTTCTGTTTTACAGTTGGGCTGAGACCAGATTTGAACCTGCCACCCTCAGTATATGGGGCTGGCACCCTACTCGATGAGCCACAGGCACCGCCCATGGGGCTTTTCATTCTTTGTTCACTCCGCCTGTCAGGAATCCTGCTTGAGCTTCCACCCTATTCCCTGTTCATCCTCCTTCCAAATCCCTCTTCCAGGCTGGGCTGTTCCTCCCTTGTCTCTGTTAGCCAAGTTTGCATCTTGTTACACCCTGCTGGGAATTGCATCTATCCTCTGTGATGGCGACAGGGGCATCACATCTTGGGACAGGGGCCGTATTGCCATCTTGGCTTGTGGTCCCACTCCAAAGGCTAGCACACAGCCCGGAATGTGGGAAGTGCCCAAAGCACTTGTTTAGTGAACAAATATAAGAAGGAGAAGTGTGGTTCTCCCGTCAGAAGTCCAGCCTTCAGCCTTCAACTGCATGTCTTGGCTTATTTGATATATAACTCCATGCCTTATAGACATGGGGCTTAAAGGATCCAAAGAAAATCCTCTAGTGGAAATTTCCCCAAATGGAAAGCTTAGTAGACTGTAGACCCTTGCCCCTTCGTACAATAGAGCTGCTTACAGATTCCCAAAGAACTGATGAATATCACCCTTCTGATTCTCTTGGATATTGTCGAAGGATCATTTCCTTCTTTGAAATAAGCAGGATATGTTTCCTACCCTCCAAAGCTTATGAGTCTCAAAACACCCACCCCCTCAAATTCCTGTGGCAGTGCAGCCATTCTTTAAAAGAGTGAAAATGATTAGAAAAAGACTTTTACCTCCTTGAAGAAGAAAAAAAGACCTCCAAGTTTCCACAATTTCTAGAAGACAAATGTTAAGACGTACTGAGTGTCTAGTATGTGTTTGTAGAAGACGTTGCAGAGCTGAGAGGCTGACACTGAGCAAGGTCTCTGAGCATCCTTAAGAATAGTGTTGCACAAATGAGCCTCAGCAGTGACCTCAGCAGAACAACTGGGCTCGGAAGGGGGCCCAGCCAGAACAGCCCACCCTTCACGCGCCAAAGTCCAGATCCGAGCATCAACACTAAACTTAAAAATCTCACGGTGGGTTATTGTTATCGTTTTTGGTGTGAGTTCCTATAACTCTTAGTATCTTTGGCTTCTGTGTTTTCTGCTGTGTAAGTTTTGCTTGTTGCAGGGATGATGGGGTTGAGTGCGTGTTGTACTTGCTATTTAAGAAAATCTTTCTCATGGAGTTTATGAGATTATAGGAAAAATAAATAATGGCTTTTGCTATTCTGAGTAAACAGGTAATAGAGTTGCAGGACGATGAGGATATTGGAGAGCTTCCTGTGGGTGAGGCACCCATCACAGCCCACCTAGGGGAGATGCTCAGCTTGGCCTCTCCCACCCACACCAACAAGACTACCCACCCCTTGAGCTCGGCTGCCTCGGGTCTCACAAGAGATGAGCAGAATGCCTTGCTCAGGCACGTCTGCGTCTTCTGAGTGTCTTCAGCACTTAACAGGCTGTGGTGGCTGGGGAGTTGGCATTGTCTAGCTCCCACGATGCTCCAGGTGCTAGTGCAGGATGAAGCTGATGTCCCTTGAGTTTGTTAGAACAGCCTATAATGTGATCTGGCCTTCCAAGAGGGTTTCATATCTTCTTTGGAAGGTCCAAGACAGACTTGGGCATCTCAAACTGCCAATTCTATTAATATTAATCATTATTATTACCATAGCTAACACTTATTTTTTATTATTATTTTTTTGAGACAGAGTCTCACTCAGTCACCCTGGGGTTGAGTGCTGTGGCATTATAGCTCACAGCAACCTCAAACTCTTGGGCTCAAACGATTATCTTGCTTCAGCCTCCCAAAAAGCTGGGACTACAGGCAACCACCACAAATGCCTGGCTATTTTTAGAGATGGAGTCTTGCTCTTGCTCAGGCTGGTCTTGAACTTCTGAACTCAGGTGATCCACCTGCCTGGGCCTCCCAGAGTGCTAGGATTGTAGGCCTGAGCCACTGTGCCTGGTGTAGCTACATTTATTGAGTTTTTACTATGTTCTATGCACTCTGCCAAACTCATGAGATGGAATATTTTACTTGATCTTCTGAAGATGTTATGGGGTTCACTTTCTTTTACAAATGAGAAATGTAAGGCTATAAGGCTAAGCAACTTGTCTGAGATCACCTAACTTGTAAATGGAGGAAACAAGATACAAATCCAGGCAATATTTCAAGGGCAGGGGTGGACATCCACCTAACATGACCTTGAATGAGTCATGTCCTTGTATAATCCTGTCCCCTTGAGCATGGGTAGAACATATGACTTGCTTCTCACCAATAGAATGATGCAAAGGCGATAGATGTCCCTCCCAAGATGCTGCTACCTTATATAAAACTCTGGCTTAGGCTCGGCCCCTGTGGCTCAACAGGCTAAGGTGCCAGCCACGTACACCTGAGCTGGCAGGTTTGAATCCAGCTCAGGGCCGCCAAACAACAATGATGGCTGCAACCAAAAAATGGCCAGGCGTTGTGGTGGTTGCCTGTAGTCCCAGCTACTTGGGAGGAGGAGGCAGGAGACTCACTTGAGCCCAGGAGTTGGAGGTTGCTGTGAGCTGTGATGCCACGGCACTCTACCCAGGGCGATAGCTTGAGGCTCTGTCTCAAAAAAAAAAAAAAAAAAAAAAAAAAAGCAAAAAACACTGGCTTAGACAATGGGAGCAAGAGAGAGAAATTCTCCAGATGACCTTAAAGAAGCAAGCAGCCCTATTGTGACCTGATCGTGGATGGGGCCCCTTGGCAAGATTGTGGGTGGCCTTCATGGATGAGAGGGCCATCGCCAGCCACAGCCAGCAAGACGCTGGGGCTCTCACTCAAGGAAATGAATGCTGCCAACCATCTGCATGAGTTGGGGAGCAAATTATTTCCTAGTTGAGCCCCTAGATGAGAACAGGCTGGGCCAACCACCTTGACTGCAGTCTTGTGCAACCCTGAGCAGAGGACCTAGCTAAGCTGTGCCCAGACTCCTGACCCACAGAAACTATGGGATAATAAAGTGAGTCGTTTTAACCTACTAAGTTTGTGGTGATTTGTTATGCAGCATGGAAAACTAATACACAGCCCACAGACTCAGCCCTGCCCTGCGTTCTGTGTGGGGCCTCCCTCAGTGTTTCTTTTTCTCTTTCAGGGGATTTCCCGCCTGATTTCTTGGAAAAAGACCAGAGCAAGGGAATCCTGGGCTCCTTTCTGACCAAGAGGCAGAGAAGTAGGAAACCAGGTGCAACATGCAAAAGAAGGATCAGCAAGAACCACGTGGAGCCCTCCTGCCTCGTGACATTTCCAGGCAAGCAGAGATTTTGGATTAGGATTAAGCAGCCATTGGAGGGTTGGTCCTGGCAGAAATGTACGCTAACGATATGCAGTGGGAAGTCGAGTATTTCGAAATCTGAATCCATATTTATACAATTATGATGTCTAATCGAGTTAGTGCTGGGCTGCTGGGGCACAGTTCACCTTGACATTGAGTGCTGGAATTTAAAGTATGACCCCCCAGCAGCTGGGTGGCACTGTGTCTGTTGGATGCTTTAAATGTGTTTACTTCATTGGGCATGGCAGAAAACATCAATATCACAGGACAGGGCTGCCTGCATCATTCTGAAAACCAAACATAGCCCTATGTTTGGGGCCTAATAAAAGTAGAAGGTTCCCCTTTCTTGTTGATTGTGTACATGCAGCCAGGCCTCAGCTGTGTCTAACAAGACTATTTAAAAGGTGTTTCCAGTCTCTGCTCCAATCACCTGGGACCCTGGACTCCTTCACACCTTGCCACAGGAGGCCAAGAGCCTCACAAGGGCCTGCCCAGAGTGAGCCCCCCTTCCTGGCAGGTGGTGGGACCACCGTAACTTGAACCCTGAGGCACAGGCTCATGGCTGGGGCCAAGGAAGTCGCCCTGCCTGGCCCTGGAGCAGTGGTATGCAGTTTCTCAGCAAGTAGCCCTAAGAAATAGAGCTGTTACTGATTCTTCTCTTCACGGGAGCCACATGGCATTCAGATCTTGCTTCTTTGTGCAACTGGATGGCACAAAACATTTGCCTGTTCAAAAATGTCTTTGGGGAGGCAAAAACCGGACTAGGCTGTTGCCCTGCCAAGCCCAACTCTGCTCTATCTGCCCTTCTGAACTTGATTTTCTGGGAGATGGAGGATCGGCGGGAGGTGAGGCTTTGGGCTTTGGGAGAAACGCAAGAGGCCTTTTTCTCCCTGGGGTGGGTTAGCACCAGATAGCCAAAGGTGAGGCGCAGCCTCCCACGGGTCTCAGAGAGAGCCTGACCCTCAGAAATCAGGGTTCCCAGGCTGCTGTCTACACATAATAGACAAGAGGTCAGGTCGGAGTTGGATGGGTAAGCAGGGTCCTAGGGTCCTAGGGTCCTGGGGGGTGGGGGATGGATCAGAACCAACAGAATTTGTACCAAGTGGAATAGAAATAAGCATCAACTTTAGCCAAAAATTAATGAGCGCAGCTGAGAAGACTCGAGAGAAGTGCAAAACAAAACATACGCACAGACGTGCAAAAATTCAGAGTGTATCACCCACCTCCCTATCTGTGAAAAGTACTCGAGACAGACTGGCAGAACAGCAAATGAATCCACCAGAGACCTCAGAAGATAGGAAGTGGAGATGACTCCCCGTCTTGCTGGTTCTAACAAGAAAGGTGCGATCTCACTCGTGTCACACGCCCCTTCTGAGCACTGCGGCCCCCACCGTATCCTCTTCGCTCGGGAGCCATTTGGCGTAAAAGTCTATAAATGTGCTTTTACTGCTTCCATTTTACGTTGGTTCTTTCTTACACCGTTTCCTCTTTTTCAGTTCCCTTAACTTTGACCAGTCAGATCAAGTTCCCATTCGTTCCTCCTCTCACCTGCTTAGCTAAGGAATTCTACTGCGTCTTCTGTTTAACTGCTTGGTTTTTCTGCCATTCATAAAAGAACCCTCATTTATCTACTATTATTTGAAAACAACACACCAACGAAGGATGATAGAACAGAAAGACAAGTGGGGATCCCCAACAACTAGAAAGATTTCATGTTAGCCCAAGACTTGCCTATTTCAGGGATTATTTTATTTTATTTATTTTTTTTTAGAGACAGAGTCTCACTTTATTGCCCTCAGTAGAGTGCCGTGGCCTCACAGCTCACAGCGACCTCCAACTCCTGGGCTTAGGCGATTCTCTTGTCTCAGCCTCCCAAGTAGCGGGGACCACAGGATTACATATTCCTGCTTTATTTTTATTTATTTATTTATTTTGAGACAGAGCCTCAAGCTGACACCCTGGATAGAGAGCTGTAGCTTCACAGCTCACAGCAACCTCCAAGTCCTGGGCTCAAGCGAGGCTCCTGCCTCCACCTCCCAAGTAGCTGGGAGTACAGGCGCCGCCACAATGCCTGGCCATTTTTTGGTTGCAGATGACATTATTGTTTGGTGGGCCCTGGGCTGGATTCGAACCTGCCAGCTCAGGTGTACGTGGCTGGCGCCTTAGCCCGCTTGAGCCACAGGTGCAGAGCCCATATTCCTGCTTTAATGAGAGCGGATTTGTGGATGACTGGTTGAGGCCAATGAAAATTTAGCCGGAAGCTCGGCGCCCGTACGAGTGCCAGCCACATACACGGAGGCTAGTAGGTTTGAACCAGGCCTGGGCCAGCTAAAATAACAATGACAACTGCAACAAAAAAATAGCCAGGCGTTGTGACAGGCGCCTGTAGTTCCAGCTACTTGGGAGGCTGAGGCAAGAGACTCGCTTAAGCCCAAGACTTTGAGGTTGCTGTGAGCTGTGACACTACAGCACTCTACTGAGGGTGACATAGTAAGACTCTATATCAAAAAAAGGAAAAAGGAAAGAAAACTTAGTTGGACTGACCTATGCCAGCTTTAAGCAGAAGCTTTGTGAGTTACTGTGTCACTCCATCATAAGCTCTTTTCCTATGCCTAGCCGAGCAATGCCCCAGGTTGGAGACTGTCCCATATCCAGGTCCCAAAGTGAATGGCTCATGGAGCAAAGTGGCACCTCCCCGACCCCCTAAATCTTGTAAGGCCCTGAGATTTCAGGGGTCATTTGTTAACACACATAACACAGTCTATTCAAACTGACACAGTGGTCAAACGTAATCCCAGCTTCTAGCGTTGCCGCCTAAAATGTATTTAAGTGCACCATGCCATTGAATGTTTAATCACCATCTTGGACTTACAATTGACCCTATGTTCTAAGAAAGCAATGGTGATGGGGACATAGACTGGGTCACCTTCCAGAACCACACAGCCAGGAAAGGCAGCAGAGCCAGATTTCAAACTCAGAAAACTAAATCCCTTGCTCATTTTACTGCAGGAGGCTGCCGCAGGGGGTCTGATGGCAGCCTCGCTGGCATCACAACAGAAGTACACGAAGGACTGTGGCTTCTGCTTGGGGTTTTCTCATTCAGTTCCATTTTTAGCCGGAGTGGCACATGGTACTAGATTTCCAACTGTTATCCTTGGAGTCTGGCTGACTTATCACATAATAAGGCTCCTCCAGCTCCCAGAAATCTCTATGCTAAAACCAAAAAAAAGGGAGAAAAATGTAACTGCCAATGCCCAACTCCCACTGCCAAACTGGGTGTAAAATCAATGTTCGGTGTAAGCATTCCCTGCTCTCTGAATTAGAGGCCTGAATAATCAGTTTTCTGAACGTGGGGGGAGGTTATCCTCGGTTTCACCTTTGTGCAGTAATTCTAGGCTTCTAACCAGACTCAAATCTCAGGGGTGTGTATTTAACTGAACAGGCTCCCCATTATCTGAGAGCCTGGGTCTCGATGACTGTCTCTGCTTCACACCCTGAGTTTGGCAGAATGACCACCCTCCTCAGGAAACTCAGACGGTCCCCAGCCGTCTCCCTGGGAGAGAGCAAACCTTTTTCAAGGACCTCTTTCACAAGGGGGAAAAAAATCATCTAAAAACCTCATACAGCATAAACCTAACCATTCAAGGCCCTCTTACAGAGTTTTTAAACAAGACTTTCGGGGAGTTGGGGGAAAGAAGAGATGGGAAATAAATGCAAAAGAGAGAAGAAAGGGACTCTTTGAATTCAAGTCAACAAATCTGGGTATAAACAAGAAATGGGGCACGTATCAGTGTGGTGGGGGTTGGGGAAGCAGGGAAATCAGCTGAAAGTGCCACGGACCAAACTTTTCATTTTTATCTTGACATTTTCCTCCTGAGCTTTTATGTAAGTGGATTTTTGGATCTCCAGGCTATAATTTATGTAATACTTAATGATGTTAAAAAAAATTGATTTGGACCAAAGCAACTGATTCATTCCACTTCTCAAAAAGCTGATTTATTGCCTCCTTCTCTTGGAAGTTCACTGTAAAGGAGGGATTGTGTAGTTTTCTGACCAAGACTCTTCCCAACCTTTATTCCCATTCTGAGTTGTATAAGTGAAGGACCACCATCCCCCAACTTGGAAAAAGGCCTGGCACAAGGAACAGAGGAAAACTTGAGGAGCTGGAAGGGATAAAATAAGGGTGTGCCAAGAATGGGTTGCTGAAGAAATGATGGATCGATTGGAGCATTGGTGGACAGGGGATTGTTACTAACTTGTCCCTGGGGAAGATGGAAGTCACGGACTGGTGGGGTATCATACCTTGGTTCAGATGTGGATCAAGATTTCTCAGATGGCTTGAAAAGTCTGATGCCAAGAGGTATGCCAGAGTCTTGATACCCAGGTTGATCGCAAATCCCTAGAAGAGTGAGATTGTTTTCTTTGAGCAGTACCTGACCCTGAACTCAAGGATGTAGCTCATCATGTTCATTTTTTTTTTTTTTTTTTTTTTTTTTATACAGAGCCACAAGCTGTTACCCTGGGTGTGTGGTGGTGGGAAGGTTTGATTTTCCTTTTCCAATTGTTGCCTGTGGTGGGGTGGAGGTACTTAATTGCTGGTATTTCTCCACAGCTGAGACTTCAACCCAGAGTAACTGATTCACTAGAGTAAGACAGAGACCAGATGAAAATAAGACAGACCCACTTACACCCAACACACCAAGAAGACCCCCCACTTTCTCAGGCCATAGCACTTGTACAGATCCTTGGCAAAGCTCTAGGGGAAAAGGTACAGACACCAGTCCCAGCTTTTGGGCAAAGGACTGGCAAATCACTACTCCTGGAGCCCCCAACCCAACTTCTCATTATCTGTTCATCTAGCCAAATGGTGTAAAATAATCATGGGGTAGAATCAGTCAAAAAATTCCAGTAACATGAATAACCAGATCAGATCAACCCACACCCCCAGTCCCAAGGAATAATTTGGTGGACATAACTGAAGATCCCATTCGTAAACAAACGGCTGAGATGTCAGATACCAAATTCAGAATTTGGATTGCAAATAAAATTAATAGAATGGAGGTAAAGTTGGAATTAGAAATTCAAGGGGCATTTCAAAAGTTGTCTCAACAATTCAATGAATTCAAAGAGAAAATCACCAAAGACTTTGACACATTGAGACAAGAACTTGCAGTCCTCAAAGATCTGAGAAATACAGTAGAATCCCTCAGTAACAGAATGGAGCAAGCAGAAGAAAGGATTTCTGACATTGAAGACAAGCTTTCAAAAGCTCCCAAAATCTCAAAGAGGAAGAGAAATGAAGAGCAAAAATGGATCATTCTCTCAGAGAGCTCTGGGATAATTCGAAGAAAACCAATATTCTCCTTATAGAGATCCCTGAAAGTGATGAAGTGGCTTCACAAGGCACAGAGGCTCTTCTTCATGAGATTATGAAAGAGAACTTTCCAGACATGCCAAGAGATTCTGAAATTCAGATAGCAGACAGTTTCAGAACCCTAGCCCAACTCAACCCGAATAAGGCATCCCCCAGGCACATCATAATTAACTTCACTAAAGTTAATATGAAGGAGAAAATTCTGAAAGCAGCCAGACATAAGAAAACCATAACCTACAAGGGGAAGAATATTAGAAAAACTGCAGATCTCTCTGCTGAAATCTTTCAAGTTAGAAGA
>CAUYON010097998.1:0-13398 GCA_963573935.1 Arctocebus calabarensis | reverse complement strand
AACAAAGAAAAAGGGTGAAGGAAGAATCTGGGGAAGGCCATGAACAGCTTAATCACATGGACTGTTGTTAGGAAGTGGAGAAATGGATTTACTAGTACACTAAGGGCAAGGGGTATGCAACTGGCACAGACATGTCAGTGCTTAGTTAAATTTTTTTATTTTTTTGTTGAGACAGAGCCTCAAGCTGTCACCCTGGATAGAGTGCCATGGGATCACAGCTCACAGCAACCTCCAATTCCTGGGCTCAAGCGAGTCTCTTGCCTCTGCCTCCCAAGTAGCTGGGACTACAGGCGCCCGCCACAACACCTGGTCATTTTTTGGTTGCAGCCGTCATTGTTGTTTGGAGGGTCCAGGGGCTCAGGTGTACGTGGCTGGCGCCTTAGCCCGTTGAGCCACAGGCGCTAAGCCAGTGCTTAGTTAAATTAAGTCCCTATATAACCTTTGAGCCGGCAATGGGTGTAAAACTGAGAAAAAGAAAGAAAACAACAACAACAAAAAACACTTACATAGTTTCATATTGAACAAGTCCTAAAGATAGGAAAAAGAAAGCTAATAGTCTGGCCTGGCAACTAGACACCTGGGCTCTAGTTTTCTGATGACAGGATACTACTGAGTGGATTGTTCATCTTCCTGGGACTTGTTTGCTTCATTATAAAATGTAGAAAATACTTTAGATTCATACTTTCCAAGCTATTCCTTGAGGCACATCAGAATTTTAAAGATTAGTCCAGTTTTTCTCCTGATACAATTAAACATTGTTGGGTTTTACCTGACACTTAAGAAGCTGAACTTTAAACTTGCCTCCAATCCTTTTTTCTTTAACTTTTCCTGACTGATACTATTTTCCTGCTTCTATATTTTTGTAAATGTCAAAACAAATAAATTATATAAATATTATAGAAAAATTCTGATGTAATCAAACTAACTCATTGTTTTAATGAAAATATATGGTCTTGGTAGTAATAGCATATTTTTATATGCAAGAGATACTTCCTTTTTCCTAGTAAAATTATCTCACATTTGCATGAGGACATTAAACACCTAAGTCTTTAGTGGTGTTTCACCAAGGACACCTCAAGTGTCAACATTTTCTTCTGAACAAGCTGGAGGACACACTCTGGGATTCTTAGTTATTGTTACTTTTATCAGTCTATCCTTTAGTTACCACCCTGTCAGAATAATAATTATGTATTTACAGAGTTTTTAACAAGGCTGAGTAAGTAAAGAGTCCTTGCTTCAGGGGTACAGATACCCCAAAACTAAATTATTAGTGTAGAGCCTTGTCTACCCTAAATAAAATTTCAATCACTGAAAATTATGCTTTTCAAGTTAACACAAGCCTTTCTAACATTTGGAATCTAATTGTATGTGATTTTTACAGTGTACAGACAGGCAAACTTTGTTTTACCTTATTTTTCTTTGTTGTGCTTCCCTTTGTAGGGATTGAAGGTATGCAGCAGCCTTACATGGGGCAAATCTGTTGGCACCATTTTTCCAACAGCATGTTTTACTTCAGGTCTCTGTGCCACATTTTGGTAAATACCACAGTATTTCCAACTTTTTCATTATTATTATATTTGTTATGGTAATCTATGATCAGTGATTTTTGATGTTACTATTTCAATTGTTTGGGGCACCATGCCTGTATAAGAAGGAGAATTTAGTTGATAAATGTTGTGTGTGTTTTGTCTTCTCTGCTGACCAGCCATAGTCTACCGTCTCTACCTCTCTTTAGGCATCCTTATTTCTTGAGACACACAATATATATTTTAAATCCATTAATAACCCTGCAATGGCTTCTAAGTGTTCAAATGAAGAGTTGTGCATTTCTTGTTGAAAATCAAAAGAAATGATTAAGCCTACTGAGGAAAGCAAGTGGCAAGCTAAAGATAGGCCAAAAGTTTGACACCTTATGCCAAATAGCCAAGTTTTAAATGCAAAGGGAAAGTTCTTGATGGAAGTCGAAAGTGCTGTTCTAGTGACTGCATCAATAAGAAAGCAACATAGCCTTCCTGCTGCTACAGAGAAAGCTTGAGTGAAGATCAAACCAACTACAACATTCTCTCAAGTCAAAACTTGACCTAGAGCAAAGCTCTAACTCTTCAATTTTGTGAAGGCTGAGAGAGATGAGAAATCTGTGGAAGAAGAGTCTGATGCTAGCAAAGGTTGGTTTAAGGAAAGAAGCTGTATTCATGAAATAAAAATGCAAGTTGAAAGAACAAGCGTTGATGGAGAAGTAGCACCAAGTTATCCAGAAGATGGATGAAGATGGCTACATTAAACAACATATTTTCAAGGTAGACACAATATTGAAAATATGCCTATATTAAAAAAAGATGACTATCAGGTGGTGCCCATAGCTCGGTGGGTAAGGTGCTAGCCATATTCACTGAGGGTGGTGGGTTTGAACTTGGCCTAGGCCAGTTAAAACAACAAGGTCAACTGCAACAACAACAAAAATAGCTAGGCATTGTGGTGAGCGCCTATAGTCCCAGCTACTTGGGAGGCTGAAGCAAGAGAATTGCTTAAGCCCAAGAGTTTGAGATTGCTGTGAGCTGTGATAATGACTAAGAGTTTCATAGCTAGAAAAGATACCTGTCTTCAGACCTTCAAAGAACGGGGCTGACCACCTTGTTAAGGGCTAATGCGTCAGGTGATATTAAGATGAAGCTAATGTTCATTTACCATTCCCGAAATCCCAGGGTCCTTAATATTTGTGCTAAATATATTCTGTCTATTCTCAACAAATGAAACAACAAAGCCTGATGGCAGTATATTTGTTTTGCTGAATATTTTAAGCCCACTGTTGAGAACTACTTCTTAGAAAAAAATGATGCCTTTCAAAATAATGCTGATTCACAATACACCAAGTCACTCAAGAGCTCCAATGGACATATATAAGGAGATGAATGTTGTTTTTATGTGTACCAACACAATATTCATTAGTCAGCTAATGGATCAAGGAGTAATTTTGACTTTTAATCCTTATTATTTAAGAAATACATTTTGTAAAGTTATGCCTTCCATAGATAGATGATGATTCCCCTGAAGCATCTATGCAAAGTAAATTGAAAACCTTCTGGAAAGGATAGACTATTTCCAAAGTCATTAAGAACATTTATGATTCTTAGGATGAGGTCAAAATATCAATGTTAACAGGAATTTTGAAGAAATCGATCCCCACTATCATGGATGACTTTGAGGGATTTGTGCTTTCAGTAGAGAAAGAAACTGCAGATGTGGCAAAAAATAGAAAGAACCAGAATTAGAAATGGAACCTGAAAATATAACTGAATATATGTAATCTCATGGAAAAACTTGAACTGATGAAGTTTCTTCTGAAGGCTGAGCAAAGAAAGTGGTTTCTTAAGATGGTACCCACTCCCAGTGAAGATGCTGTGAACCTTGTTAAAAAAAAAATGAAGGATTTAATATTTAGAGTATTACATAAACTTAACTAATAATGCACGGTGGGGTTTGAGCGTATTACCTCCAATTTTGAAAGAAGTTATAGTAAAATGCTATCAAAGAACATCACACATTATGGAGAAATCTTTCATGAAAGGAAGAGTAAACCAATATGACAAATTTAATTAACGCCTTATTCTAAGAAATTGTCACAACCATCCAAACCTGTAGCAACCATCACGCTCATCAGTCAGGAGCCGTGAGCAATGAGGCCTGATCCTCCATCAGCACAAAGATATGACTTGCTGTAGATTCAGGTGATTGGTAGCATTTTTAGTGCTAAGGCATTTTTAATTCAGGTATATGCATTGGATTTTTAAAAGATGCAATGCTATTGTACATTAAATAGACTATACAGTGGCATGTTAACATAACTTCTATATGCACTGGAATACCAAAAATGATTTATGTGACTTGCTTTATTGAAATACTCACTTCATTGAAATGGCCTGGAACCAAACTTGAAATAGCTCCCAGGTGTGCCTGTATAAAATCTGAGTAGCTTACCAACAACAATATATGTAGTAGGTCCCGTTAGTAAAGCAGTTGAGGCCAATAATGTTTCTTTGTAATTCCTGGAAAAAATGACCCCCTTATGCTCTGACACAGTAGTATTAAGATTTCAACACTGGGACATTTTTTCCCTTCTCTTTAGAAGCAGTAATATAATACACTGTCAATTCGGCAGCTATCACAGTCTTAATCTCAATATATAAAAACTGCGTTGTTTGTTTTGTCAACAGAGGAGTATGCTCTTCAAATGCAATAGTTTATAATCCACAGGTAAACACATGTGTGCATAGCTGCTGCTGGGGTCCTGCAGGGTGAGCTTGGAGGAAACAGCCTCACCTGCTTCCTCTTCCAGTGATTTTTCCCCTGAACCTTCCCACCTTAAGTGGGGACATCACACATGAGCAAAGCAATAATTGAGAAGTTAAGTCACCCTCAAAGAAAGGTTCTCCCAGAGGGCTTTTGGGCAGAGACAATGAGAATGGCCCCATTCTCTCAGGGTGAGGGCCATCATCATGGGGGTGCTGAGTAGCAGTGTAGAGAATTGCCAGGAGATTTGGACTCAAAAAGTCTTGTAAGATGTTTTCCTGTCCACACACACAGAAAGACAACCATAGACTCGTTCTGCTGGGACAGAAGATTTGAAAGCTAAGAAGGCCCTTACTATTTAGGAGTTAAAGGAGAATCAAGGGAAGTTGAGAAAAGATTGAAGGGGCTTTCTTTTTAGTTCACAAACTTGCCACCACACCTTTATGCTGTTAGCACTGTATAAACAACTCAGTAAGTTTTCATAGCCTTGGAATATTAGCATCTCACAGCTGTGCTTATGTCAATGTGTGGTGGTGTCTTGCTGAGTGGCATTCATTGTGTGCTGTATGATGATAGCTGTGATGGTCATTCTCGAAAAAGAGTTCCAAAAATTGCTTTGAAGCCTTGACTGGGACCTGTCATCCCTTCAAAGGTGACCATAGCGATACTCAGCAATGCAGCTTAGTATGCAGCTCTTTCCCCCAGGATGAGTTCATGAATTTAATTGTCAAGGTTCAATGTAATAAAAGTAAGAAAATTTGAGAAGTCTTTTTCTCAAAGAGCTAATTAATTCTAAGGGAATTTATTTTACCACATCCTGGCTAGAGTATTGCAAGGTGACTTACAGAGTCTTTTTATTGATCTGGAGTTTATGTTCACAGATATTCATGAGATGTGATAATAGTCTTTAAAGTTCCCCTAAATCATTTGAACTTCAATGTTACAACTGTAACATTGTTTGCTTTTTAATATAACAAGAATCATAAAAGAATTCTGGTACGTTGCCATGGATAGTCATCACAAGGAGGGTGAAAAATTTTTCATTATGAAAAACAGATTATTCCTTCCTAATTGTACACTAAATAATTCAGCTAATCTATCATTCTAAAGAATTGGTGCCTTGATGGTACTTTGCATAAAAGATTTAATTTTATTCAGCAAGTTGTCCAGTTATTAGAGACCATAGATGAGGCTGATCTGTCTTTGCTTTCCTGAGTGTGAAATTTAAAGATACTGAGATGTCTCCAAACCATTGTCTACTACAATCGGTTCCTATTAAACTACAAGAAAATTCTCCAGTATCCAAAGATGAAGTTTATCTCTAGTATAAGTGACCCCCTCAAACAACAAGGGAATAGTGAAGATATGCCTGTGTAAATGCCTCCATGACTTCTCTTTATTAAAAATTACCACTGTCTTGTAATTATGAAGAAAAGTCTTGACTGCAGGAATGACCCTACTTTGCTTGTGTAATTGCTGGTTAGCAACTCTCTGCTTCATTTGTTCAACTGCCTGTTCAGGACATGAAGTCTGCAAAGTATTCATGACCGGGAGTGTAAGCTTGGGCAGGATGGAGGGTTTGTTTTTGCTTGAGTGGCAGCTGCTTTCCTGCTTTCCTCTGTGATTCCCACGGCACACTGCCCTGTGGAACTGCAAACCAGCACAGAATTCAGAAGTATTTCTGCTAAGGTCTCAGCACTGTTTTTAGATTCATTTTTATCTCACAAAGGTAGGGATCTTAATTTGACAAGTGATAAAATCTCTCCTGCAAAACTCAATATTAGATTCTTCCCCCTTCACCATCTCAGGGGGCTGGAGTTAGAAACAAATTGTTTACCTAATAAGAAGATACTGTCTCTGAGACAAAACCCCTCTTCCCTCCAATAACACCATGGCAATGTGTTGTTATATGACAGATTATGTGCCCACCTAGGCATTTTTTAGCTAGCGACAAGTTGAATAAAAACATCCTCTGTTTGTTGCTGTTCTCAAATCAAGGTCATGCATTTCCTCTGCTAGTGTTATGATGAAGCTTAGTGCTCCACATAAAGAAAAGGCCAAAAAAGGTGAGTATTTGTTTTAGAACATTTTTGACAGACTCCAAATTAAACAATTACCTGCATTATACAAATGTATCTGATATAGTGAATATAGATCACTTCATATCTGGTTGAACTTTACTTTTTTTAATTATGAAAATGTGCTTCTTGGAGAGGTGGGAATGACCTTTTCCTAGCACTTCTAATTTATCCTCTGCCTGGAGGAGAGAAAAATACTTTAGATAAACCATCTGGAAAACTTCTAATTTGTTCTATGAAAAAATAAACATTCTGCTCAGCAGAAATAACCCAATTGGCTAGAGTTTCCTTTCCATTTGGATTATTCCTTATCTAGCCTTTATTATGATTGTAAATTAAACCTTTAACATCTGAACTTAGAACCATCTAAATGGTAGAGGGCGCTATTTGCCATGTCTTTCTGTAAAATATTTTAGAGTTGAAGATACAAACATATCAGTTCGTATATGGCAAAAAGAAAGTGAAGACTAATGGGAAGTGTGTGAACTGGACGATTGTTTACCCTTCTGTACTCACAGATTTAATATGAAAGTCACCTAAGCTACGATTCATTCATTCATTATGCTTGAATGCTTGAATGAATCTTAGCATAAGACAAACTTTGGTAAGAAAATTCCTTGGTGCCAAAAACAACTTAAAAATTCAAAAACACATAAGAAGTGTAGAATTTCCCACACAATCAATTGATAGCACTTACTGTGTGCTTTCTCTGTTCCAGACCCTGTGCTATGTTCCTTACAAGGGCTTATGAAGAAGGTTCTAGCATCATTCTCATTTTACAGATGAGTAGAGCTAAAGAGAAAGAAATTGACTTGTTAAAGATCATGGGGCTAAGAAGCTCTAGAGCTTGGGCTGGAATTAATGAATTGAGTTTTTAGACACTGTTCTAAGATTTTATACAAACAGCAGGTTAGTTTTACAGATGGAAGGATGTGCTCAGTCAACTAAATGATATGATTTTAATTTGGAAATACTTTATAATCAGACTATAACTATGGAATATGCTCAATGTATATATGAAATATTATAGTTATGTTACAGATTCTAGAAAAAATGTTATATGCCTCATCACTATGTTCAATTTAGAAGTACTCTCTGGCCATCTGGTGACCATAGTGATATTCAGCAATGAGGTATGTAGCACTTTTTCTAGGATGAGTTTGTGAACTTAATTGTCACAACTTGTATGTAAAATGGTATTAGTGTGTACAGGTGGAATTTTATTATCTTTTAATAGGCAAAAGTAAAATAAATTAAAACAAATGTGATAGCAAATGTGCAGAAATCCAGGACCCATAGGAGCAGCAAACTGGTTTCAATGAGGGTGGTTTACTGGTAGCATTGCAGTCAGAATCTGCCCCCCGTGACTGACCTGCTGGGACTGAATGCACAAAGCTAGGAAGAGACAGCTGTCATCTAAACACTTGAAAACGACTCTTCTCTATTTCACCTCCAATGTTACACCTTGCTCCTGTGCTCTGTTATCTATCTCTGTGATTACAGCAAAAGTCTCTTTGCTGAGCTCCCTGACTCTGTTGTTTTACATCTCCGTTCTGTAATTCACCAATCCACTCTCCACACTGTTTCTAGAATGCATTCTGTAACATTCAAATCTGCTTCTCTCATTTTTCTATTTGAAATTCTTCAACTTCTTCCTATTGCATTCAGGTTATAACCCAAATTCCTCAGCCTGACATACAAGGCCTTCCATGTGTGGTAGCTATGACTATCCAAGTTACAAACTCTGATGTGCAAAAATATAACTTGCTTTATTTCAACAATTCAATTTGATTTCCAAACTCATACAACTCAGTTTGCATAATGATAGACAACTTCATCTAGATTTTTTTAGAGTTTTCTGTCCGATTCATCTGTTTTTCAGTTAACTCAGGTCTGAGTGTGGCAGAGGATATATTGGGTGTCAGCAGTCAGCTGAATGGGTTTCAGGCTAGCTTCCCTAGGGTTATTGAATATACTCCCATCTTGGGTCCCTGAAACTTAGACCCCTACTGGAAACCATCTGCTCCACAGTCTGCTATGGACTGACTTGTTTTAGTTATGGTCACTTGTAGGAAGCCCTAGAGAATTTTTCTCTCTCCTACTGTTTTTAATCATATTTGGGACCACTGGGAACCTCGATATCTCTGTCCACTTTATCTGGGAGGAGTTGGAGACCTTATCAGGGCTCTCTTTGGTTTTCTTCCTGTACCTCTTGTACCATCCTCTCCAAATTCCCTCCTCACATCTTTTTGTTAAGGGTGCAGTAGTGACACAGAGCTTGAGAAGGAGAGAAATGGTACTGTACCTTCAGAATGTGTCAAAACTCAAAGTGACTCTGTTATGAACCTCCATAGAGCTAATTTAGCTCAGAGTGGGACAAAGATCTTGTGGATTCAAAGGCTATAAAGTCTCCATTTTTATTTATTTATTTATTTTATTTCAATGTTTTTTTTTTTTTTTTTTGAGAGACAGAGTCTCACTCTATCGCCCTTAGTAGAGTGCCATGATGTCACACAGCTCACAGCAACCTCCAGCTCCTGGGCTCAGGGGATTCTCTTGCCTCAGCCTCCTGAGTAGCTGAGACTACAGGCGCCCACCCCAATGCCCGGCTATTTTTTGATGCAGTTCGGCCGGGGCCGGGTTTGAACCCACAGCCCTTGGTATATGGGGCCGGTGCCCTACTCACTGAGCCAAAGGCACTGCCCAAGTCTCCATTTTTTAATGGCTGCATAGTATTCCATAGTATACATATATCACAGCTTGTTAATCCATTCCTGGGTTGGTGGGCATTTAGGCTGTTTCTACATTTTGGTGAATGTAAATTGAGCTGCACTGAACAGTCTAGTGCAAGTGTCCTTATGATAAAAGGATTTCTTTCCTTCTGAGTAGATGCCCGGTATGGGGATTGCAGGATCAAATGGGAGGTCTAGCTTGAGTTCTTTGAGACTTCTCCATACTTCCTTCCAAAAAGGTTGTATCAGTTTACAGTCCCACCAGCAGTGTAAAAGTGTTCCCTTCTCTCCACATCCATGCCAGCATCTGCAGTTTTGAGAGTTTGTGATGTGGGCCATTCTCACTGTGGTTAGATGGTATCTCAGGGTGGTTATGATTTGCATTTCTCTAATAATTAGGGATGATTTCATATGTTTGTTAGCCATTTGTCTGTCTTCTTTAGAGAAGGTTCTATTCATGTCTCTTGCCTATTGATATATAGGATTGTTGGCTTTTTGCGTGTGGATTAATTTGAGTTCTCTATAGATCCTAGTTATGTGGAAGTGGAATACATTATTCTTAGTAAAGCATCACAAGAATGGAGAAACATGAAGCCTATGTACTCAATTTTGATATGAGGACAATTAATGACAATTAATGACACGATGGGGGTGGAAGAAGGGGAGAGCAGAGAGAGAAAGAATGAAGGAGGGGTGGGGTAAGGAACAGCAAAGAGAGGGAAGGAGCGAGAGGGGTGGGGTCTTCATGAGTGTCACACCTTTTGGGGGCAAAACATGATTGTAAGAGGGACTTTACCTAACAAATGCAATCCATGTAACCTGTTTTTTTGTACCCTCAATGATTCCCCAACAATAAAAAAAAAGATCTTGTGGATTCTAAAATACATCTAACTCCTCTCTTCTTCTGCAAACCTTCTCTCTTCCCAGGGTGGAGGAATTTCCTGCCATTGATGAATGAACCAGGAAAAAATCCTTCAATTTGATGGCACCATCTTTCAAATGTATTATGTAACACCCTCATCACAATTATTTATGGTTGTGAACTGAGAATATATTGCATTTGCTTTCTGGGTACAGTTTAAGAAATATTTTCTATGTGAACTGGTCTTCATGTTTTGAATGGAAGATGCTGCTCTGATGGGGCTTAGAGAAGAACTAGAGAGAATTCATAAGTGAATATTCCAAATTATTATTTCGATACACATTAACATCCTGCTTGTTCTTTGTTTTTTTTTCTTTCTTTCCTTTTTCTTCCTACTTTTTATTATTTTTTTTGGAGATATTGTCTTTCTCTCTTGCCCAGGCTAAAGGGTAGTGACGTCATCTTCGCTCAGTGCAACCTCAAACTCCCTCATGTTCAGGGATCAGCAGAATCAGCATTATTAAAATGTCTAAATGACCCAAGTGACCTAGAGATTCAACACAACCCCCGTTAAAATACTAACATCAATTTTTACAGGTCTAGAAAAAAATAATTCTTTGCTTCTTATGGAATCAGAAAGCAACCTTAAGCAAAAAGGACGAATTGGGTGGCATCACTTAACTAGAATTCACGTTATCCTACAAGGATATAGTAACAAAAATAGCATGGTACTGGTGCAAGAAAAGAAACACAGACCAATAATAGCAAACTCAGATACAAAAATATCCTCATATTGCCATCTGATCTTTGAGAAAGCAGACAATAAAATATACTGGGTATGCTGGGAAAACTGGATAGCCACATGTAGGATATTGAAACAGAATCCAGACCTCTCACCATTCAGAAAAATTCATTCATGATGGATAACAGGCTTAAACCTAGGCATCCTAGAAAAAAGTGTTTGAAAAACTTGTATAAACATTGGCTGAGGCAAAGAGTTTATGTAGCAGACCCCAAAGCCATTCATGGCAATAATGAAAGTTAACAAATGGGATCTGCTACAATTAAAAACACCTCTGGACAGACAAAGGAAACAATCAGGGAGAAAATAGACAGCCTACAGAATAGAAGAAAATATCTGCATGCTATACCTCTGATAAAGGGTTGATAACCAGACACTGTAAAGAACTCAAACAAGTTAAGAAGGAAAAAAAAAATCGAACAACTCCATAAAAAAGTGAGCAAAAGACATAACCAGAAACTTTTCAAAAGAAGATAGAATAAGAGCCAATAAATATATGAAAAAGTGCTCAGTCACTAATCATCAAAGCCACAATGAGATATCACCCAACTCCAGTAAGAATGGCTTTTATCAAATATTCTAAAACAATAAATGCTAGCATGGATACAGTCAGAAAGGACAAATATACATTGCCAGTGGGACTGCAAATCCATACAACAACATCTATGGAAAGACATATGAAGATACCTCAAAAACCACAAAATAGACCTGCAATTTGATCTAGTAACCCACTCTTGATTTTTATATCTTTTTGTAAACACAGGGGTGTCTCACTGTTTCTCAGGCTGATCTCAAACTCTTGGCCTCAAGTGATCCTCCCACCTTGGTCTCTCAAAGTGTTGAGATTACAGGTTTGAACTATAGTGCCGGACCCTGCTTATACATCTTACAACACACACACACACACACACACACCAACTGGCTAACTGGTGATAATTTTTTAGTATTTGGTGAAAGGATCATTATACAACCTGGGAAATCTGGATCTCTTCTCTGCCACTCCACTACAACCCAAATTTGATGAGCTTCATATTGTTTCCATAAAGCTTCTGTTTATCTTTACAGTGACACTAGAATGTATTAAAAACATCTGTTTTTTGTTATTTTTCTCATCAGACTGCAAACTCTTTGATTTGAAAAAACTCTTACTTTATCTCTGGATAACTCCACATTGGAAAGCTCCCACAGTAATTACTGGTATTTACCAGTTAGTTCTTTGCGTATATTGATAAGATTAATGAACTAATGAGTAAATTGGAATGTAAACGATTCAGTATAATGTAGGGCAATGTGTTTTTAATAAGTTTTTGTTTGTATCCCTAAAAGAATATTGAAAATTATTTAACTCTTTCCATGTCTTTAAAGTGGATATATAAAAGTGTTCATTATAAATTTAGATAATTTTATTTTTTGATTTATTCCCCCCCCTTTTTTTATTGTTGGGGAATCATTGAGGGTACAAGAAACCAGATTACACTGATTCCATTTGTTAGGTAAATTCTCTCTTATAATAGTGTTTTGCCCCCAAAAGGTGTGGCACACACCAAGACCCCACGCCCCCTCACTCCTTCCCTCTCTCTGCTCTTCCTTTCCCCACCAATCTCTATTTCCTTTTCTCTCACTTCTCTCCTTCCACCACCTCCACCATGTCAATAATTGTCATTAATTGTCCTCATATCAAAATTGAATATATGGGCTTCATGCTTCTCCATTCTTGAGATGCTTTACTAAGAATAATAATGTGTTCCACTTCCATCCAGGTTAATATAAAGGCTCGAAAGTCTCCATTTTTTTAATGGCTGAATAGTATTCCATAGTGTACATATACCACAGCATATTAATCCATTCCTGGGTTGGTGGGCATTTAGGCTGTTTCCACATTTTGGCGATTGTAAATTGAGCTGCAATAAACAGTCTAGTGCAAGTATCCTTATAATAAAAGGATTTTTTTCCTTCTGGATAGATGCCCAGTAATGGGATTGCAGGATCAAATGGGAGGTCTAGCTTTAGTTCTTTGAGAGTTCTCCAAACCTCTGTCCAAAAAGTTTGTATCAGTTTGCATTTCAAAGGGCATCCAAATGGGAGCAGAGGAGATCAAACTCTCCCTCTTTGCTGATGATATGATCTTATAGTTAGAGAACCCCAAATACTCAACCACAAGACCCCTGAAAGTCATCAAAAAATAGTTATGTCTCAGGATATAAAATCAATGTCCACAAGTCAGTAACCTTTTTGGAAGGAAGTATGGAGAACTCTCAAAGAACTCAAGCTAGACCTCCCATTTGATCCTATAATCCCATTATTGGGTATTTACCCAAAAGGAAAAAAAATCATTTTATCATAAGGATACTTGCACTAGACTGTTTATTGCAGCTCAATTTACAATCGCCAAAATGTAGAAACAGCTTAAATGCCCACCAACCCAGGAATGGATTAACAAGCTGTGGTATATGTACACAATGGAATACTATTCAGCCATTAAAAAAATGGAGACTTTACAGCCTTTGTATTACCCTGGATGGAAGTAGAACACATTATTCATAGTAAAGCAACACAAGAATGAGAAGCACAAATCCCATGTACTCAATTTTGATATGAGGACAATTAATGACAATTGAACACAGTGGGGGTGGGGGA
>CAUYON010097997.1:0-11950 GCA_963573935.1 Arctocebus calabarensis | reverse complement strand
GTCCGATATCCCTCTGAAAGGAGAGTGTCAGAATCTTTGGTGATATTTGGGAAATTTTCATTTATAATATTCTCTAGTATGGCTTCCATTCCCCTGGGGCATTCTTCTTCCCCTTCTGGGATACCTATAACTTGTATGTTTCAACGCTTCATAGAGTCCCATAATTCTGTCAGCGAATGTTCTGCTTTCTCTCTCTTCTTTTCTGCCTCTTTAACTATCTGAGTTATCTCAAGAGCTTTGTCCTCTACCTCTGAGATTCTTTCTTCTGCATGGTCTAATCTGTTGTTGGTACTTTCTATTGCACCTTTCAGTTCCCTAATTGACTGCTTCAGTTCTCTCAGCTCTGCTATATCCTTTTTGTATTCTTCATAGCGTTAATCTCTTAATTGATTCTGTTTTTGGATTTCCTTTTGGTTATTTTCCAATTTATCAGCAGTTTCCTTCATTGTTTCCTTAATTTCCTCAATTGTTTTCATCATCTGTATTCTAAATTCCCTTTTTGTCATTTCTAACATTACCTTATAGGTGGACTCCTCTGCAGTAGCTACCTCACAGTCCCTTGTGGGGATTGCTCTGGACTGTTTTTTCATGATGCCAGGAGTTTTCTGCTGATTCTTCCTCATGAGTGATTTCTTTTATCTGTTTCCTTGCCCTAATTTTCCTTTCACTTCCTCCTGCTCTTTAAGTTGCCATGCCTCTGGACTAGGGTTCCAGTGATTCCTTTTGGTAGAGGACCAGAAGGATGAGAATATTGAAGAGCAAGAAGGGAAAAAAGAAAGAAAGAAAAGAAAAAGGAGAAAGGAGAGGGGCTGGGTAGAAGCAACTATTGACAAAAAGAAGAGAGGCCCAGAAAGAGGGGGAGAGGAGCTACATAGGTGTACAGTAGGGTACTTTGACCCAACCTTAAGAACCCCCAACCTCTGGGGGTGCAGAGTTGGGTGGTTAGGTCAGCAGCTCTTTGCCAGACTGTTTGGACATAGTAACCCACCTCCACCAAGTAGAGAGGAAAGACAAAAATGCAATAAATCAAACCAAAACAAGCAAACTGAAAACTTTATAAATAACTTTATAAATAAAAATTGGGGAAAAAAACAAATAGTAGGGGTAGAAACTCTAGCAAAAATGAAGTTTTAATTGTTGAAAAAGGCAACAATGGAAAATTATATTTAAACTAGAAAACTGAAGAAATAAAAGAAAGAAAAGAAAAATCTTTAAGGAAAATGTTGAAATTAAAAACAAAAATCAAAACAAAACAAAACCAAAAACAAAGCAGTATATATATATTGCTGAATATTGTCTGGGCAACAGGTGATCTGGGGTATATGTTAATCACAATGCTGATATGGTTATACGAAATGGAGACTGGAGGCCTCTAATGATTTCTCAAACCCCTCAGGGTGGAGAGCCTAAATCCTCCTCAGCCCACTTAGAAGGCACTTTAAACTGCTAACTTGGGCTAAGCAGAAGCTTTCTCGGGAAAGCGCTTGTCACTGGGATCACTCCTTAAGTGGCTATCCACTTATCCAGTGTGCCAAAACTGGTCTCACCCTACACCCCTGAGGGCTAAGGCTACAAGGCGTCTCAGTCCCTTTAGCTGCTCAGTCACTAGATTACTCACTTCTGCCTGATGCTTGTTCTGCTACCCTGAGGGTGGAGCTTGCCAGGGTAGTTCTCCCACAATGGCTCCACACAGCCCACAACCAAACACTGGTTGCTCTGTCTGGCTCGGTGGTTCAGACTTGGGCCCTAGACAACACTCAAAAACCTCCGCACTCTTGCCCAAGTTCTCCCAAGGTAGTTCAACTGAGTGCCAAGTCAAAAAACACCCAAACAGCTCACAGGTAATGCCTTTCCAGTTTGCAATCTCACTGCTGCTGTACTTATGGCTGCTGGCAGGATTAAACCTAGGTACACACGCAACCACTTGCCAGTTCTCCACTGCTTTTGCCTTCCTCATGGGGTCCAGAAGTCTCACTCTATCTCCCTGTGTCCCCAAAGGGATGTTTCTGGGCAGATCCCACCAGCCAGAGATGCCTGAAGTCTTCTCTCCCCAGTCGCACCGTGACCAGTTGCAAGGAAGCTGTTACTCGGCTGCCATCTTGCTCTGGAACTCCCCAAGATTTTGTTTGACAGTACCTTCTAGACTGGCCCCATAAGTTTTCAGTGCCTTTTCAACTATTTGATGATTATTATTGCTCCAATCAGGTTTTATCTCTTCTTGAATCAATTCATTATTTTATAGTTTTCAGGAAATTTACCCTGTCTTATAGTTAAATCTTCTATAAGTTTTTACTCAGAAATTCTTTTTTTCTCCAATGTTATAAAAAATTCTCCCCTGAAGTCTTGTGTTATGATTCTAATGAAATTTTTTTCTAAAAAAATTAATGATTTCATTTAATTGGCCTGTATCTTTTTATCCAATGTTAGGGGTATATCCAACCTTTTTTTTTTTTTTTTCAGTTTATGGCCAGGTCTGGGCTCGAACCCGCCACCTCCAGTATATGGGGCTGGCGCCCTACTCCTTGAGCCACAGGCACTGCCCCCCATCCAACTTTTTTTAAAATCATGGACTATTTGGCTCAGCACCCATAGCACAGTGGTTGCGATGTCAGCCACATACACCGTGGGTGGCAGGTTCAAACCCAGCTTGGGCCAGCTAAATAACAATGACAACTGCAACAAAAAATAGCTGGACATTTTGGCAGGCACCAGCTACTTGGGAGACAGACACTAGAATTGATTAAGCCCAAGAGTTTGAGGTTGCTGTGAGCTGTGAGTGCAACGTTGTGAGACTCTGTCTCCAAAAAAAAAAAAGTTACTAACAAAATATTGTTGGTATAGTAGAATTAATAGGAAATTATATAATGACAAACAGAACTATTCACTGGTAATAAATAATAGTTCTATATTTATAAAAATCGAAAGAGTTATAAGAAAAAAATGATGAATCCATAATCAGTATGGTGAGAATTTTTAATAGGTTTTATTTTTTTAATAGAGTCTATTTTAACTCTAAAAATTAAGCAGATGGCACAGAGATGGCCCTTATAACCCCTACCTCTGCATATGTAGAGCCCCACCACCACCATTATCAACATCCCCTGCCAGAGTGGTCATCCCCCAAAGCACTCTTAGCGTTATATGTTATATGAGTTTGGGCAAATATATAATGAGATATATTCTCCATTACAGTATCATACAGGTTACTTTCACTGAATGTGAGAATTTTTAACATGCTTAATTTGATGGTCATTGTGTAGGCTCTTGCCATTCACAAAAGGAGCACATTCCCTTCCAGCATATATGAATTCAAAAACTAAACATGAACTGGACCACAATTTTTCAGTAAGTAATATGAAAATGAATTCACACAAATCATAGTGTATAACCATAGTAAAACAAAACTAGAAGTCAATTTTGAAGAATATAGCAAACTGTTTGAAAGAGTAAAATAAACCTGTGAGTAATTTATAAAAACCTATCATACAAAAATAGAAACTTGGGACTGTTTTGAACTGATTTGCAATCATATCCAAAATCAGTTTTTAGAAGAAATTTATAATATATTATTTCTATCTATATATTATTAGAGGAAAAAAGATATGTTGGGCTGTCTGCCACTTAAGATTGCAGATGAGGTTCGGAGAATAATAAGATAAGTCCAAAGAAAATAGTAAGTAGGGAAATTTGTTTCTATGCACAGAAATTAAATAAAATAGAAACAAATAATAGAATCCATCAAACCAGAACATATCATTTAAAAAAGATCAATAGGTAAGTAGGTACTTCTGGGAAGTAGTATTTCTAGATAAGAGGAAATAAGTAAACTGTGGATGACAAACCCACAGCTAAAATCATACATAATGGGGAAAAACTGAAAGCCTTTCTCTTAAGACCTGGAGTAAGATAAGGCTGCCCACTTTCACTACTCCTACTCGACATAATACTGGAAGTCCTAGCTAGGAAAATAAGGTGAGAGAAAAAATAAAAGGCATCCACATTGGAAAAGAGGAAGTCAAATTGTTCCTCTTTGCAGACGACATAATCTTATATCTGGAAAAACCTAAAGACTCCACCAAAAAACTCTCATTTCTGACAAACAAGTTCAGTAAAGTTGCAGAATATAAAATCAATATATACAAATTGGTAGTACTTGTATAAACCAATAATGAACTAGCTGAAAAAGAAATCAAGAAAGCAACCCTATTTACAATAGCTACAAAAAATGAAATAAAGTGCCTAGGAATTAATTTACCCAAGGATGTGAAACGAAAATTACAGAATACTAATGAAAGAAATTGAAAAGGACACAAACAAATAGAAAGACACCCCATGCTCATGGATTGGAAAATTAATAAGGTGAAAATGACAATGTGACCAACATTGTTCTACAGATTCAATGTGATCCCTATCAAAATAGCAATGACATTTTTCACAGGATTAGAAAAAGAAATTCTAAAAGGAGAGCCTAGATGGCAAAGCAATCCTAAGCAAAAAGAAAAAAGGTGAAAGCATCATATTACCTGGCTTTAAAATATATTACAAGGCTATAGGAACCAAAATAGCATGGTTTTGATATAAAAACAGACACATGGGCTGATGAAACTAAATAGAGAACCCAGAAATAAACCCACATATTTATAGCCAACTGATTTTCAACATATGATCCAAGAACATACACTGAGGAAAACACATTCTCTTCAATAAATGGTACTGGGAAGTTGGATATCCATAGCAGAAGAATGAAACCAGGCCCCTATCTTTTATCACACACAAAAATCAACTCAAAATAGATTGAACATAAGCATAAAAGCTGAAATTATAAAAGTACTAGATGAAAACACAAGAGAAACACTCTGGGACATTGGCCCAGGCAAAGATTTTATGGCAAAGACCCAAAAAGCACTGGAAATGGCAAAATATACAGGCAAGTGGGACCATATTAAACTGAAAAGCTTTTGCACAGCAAAGGAAATAATCGAGAGGGTCAAAAGACACCACAATGAATGAAAGTATCTACAGAATATTTATCTGACAGGGGACTAAATGTTGAATATATATGGAACTGAAACAACTCAATAGTGGAAAAAACAATCCCATTAAAAAGTAGGCGATGGATGTAAATAGATATTTTTCAAAAGAAGATGGCCAACAGGTATATGAAAAAAATGTTCAACATCACTAATCATCAAAGAAATATAAATCAAAGCCCAGTTAGAATGGCTATTATCAGAAAGAAAACAGCAGATTCTGGCAAGGATGTGAAGAAAAGGGAGCTATCCTATACTGTTGGTGGGAATGTAAATTAGTATAGCTACTATGAAAAACAGTATGGAGGTTCCTCAAAAAACTGAAAACGGATCTACCATATGATCTGATAATCCCATTGTGGAGTGTATGAAGGCTGTCCGGAAAGTATCCAGCCATGCGTTCCTCTAGCTTTCATATTACAGGGTTGGTTACTTTCCAAATGGCCCTGGTGTATCCAAAAGAAAGGAAATCAGTATATCGAAGAGATACCTGCCTGCCAAGGTTTATGATGGGATTATTCACAATAGCAAAGATACGAAATTTCCATTAACAGGCAAATGGACGAAGAATATATAATATGTTTATGCAATGGAATACTATTTGACCATAAAAATAATTAAAATTATATAACTTACAGCACCATAGATGAAACTGGAGGTCATTATGTTAAGGGAAATAAGCCAGATACTAAAAGACAAATATCACACATACTCAATTTGTACGTGGGAACTAAGAAGCTGAAGGTAGAGAGTAGAATGACAGTTACCAGAGGCTGGCAGGGATGTGAATGGCAGAAGAGAGGCTGGTTAATGGGTACAGACTCATAGTTAGGTAGATGAACAAGTCTGAATGTTCAATAGTAGAGTGGCTATAGTTTACAGCAATGTGTTGTATCTTTCAAAATCGCTAGAAGTGAGGACTTGAAATGTTCTTCACACATAGAAATTATAAATGCTCCTGGTGATAAATATCCTAAATATCCTGACTTGCTTATTACACATTCTATGCATGAAGTAAAATATAACTTGTACCCTCAAAATGTGTACAAACAATGTGCATCAACAAAAAATTTAAACACTGTAATGAATTCCTTTTAGTATTTGGAATATTTGGAATTATATTTAATAGCTTCAAAAACTTGCAGCTGTTGCCAAAAATAGATGTGTGCTATTTGAATTCCAAAGAGCTGTTTGGTAAGGGAAACAGAATGAATTTTATAATAGAAGGGATTCTGAGTGTAATCTTTTCCTGTGTCCTTGCTGTATTTAGGACTATGACATTCTTAAAATTTCAAGCAGGGAAACCTGCTCTGGTTACCTTGGTGATAAACTGAGGATAAAAATTACACAAAATTGCTGCTGATGTCACTACTGCCATATTGTTTCCAAGGTTACAGATTGTCTCCAAATAATTGTAATGCTTTGTGCCTTGGAAGCCCACTCTGTAGCAAAAAGCATGGTACTGCAGTTATTCTTTCTATCTAATAAACCGTCCATGGCCTCTCAGGGACTTTGGATAATTACGGAGATGAATGGGCATTGAAAATGCCTCTGTCTTAACCTAGTCCAGGCACACAAACATAATTTGAAAAAGCTAATATATAGAAAAGTTACTTCTTATTATGATATATAGGAAAATTTCCTTCTATAATATACGTCCCCTTAAATGCTAAAGGAGAAAAGCAAATTGCCATAATGTATGCGTATATATTCAGCATGGAAAATATCTGAAAGATACACTGCAAACTGTTGGCTGTGGTACTCTCTAAGGCGTACGATGACAGCAGGCTTTCATTCTCTGTAAGACATACATTTTGTAATAGTTTATTATTTTTCAGTCCGCATATGTTAACTTTTGTAATCAGATGACAGTATAGGTTAAAACCAATTCGTAGTCCTCAGCAGTGCTATCCTTAAATCGCCAGCCTAAAAGAAGTGATTTACTAAGTTGAATGAATAGATAAAACCCTTTATAAAGGGCACATTTCTCTCTGACCTGCTTTCATTTGTGAAAGCATTGCCCAGGGAGTTGTCTGAGTAATCACACTCAGCCACAATTTAGTTACCCTTACGTAAGTTATATTATGCAAAAATCAAGACTCTATTTGAAAACCAGCTATTGATGTATTTTTGATTTAATGGCATTTTATGCCGGCCATAAATGTTGACTGTCAAGAGATTGCCACAAGACAGCCATGGTCAATAAAAAACACCATTATATTTTAGCTTCTGGGGAAATCTTCTTTAAAGCATATGTGTAATATGCGCTAAAAACAAACTCATGATGATGTGATTAACAGTAACAATCATTAGTACAGAGTATGTGAAACCTAAAACCTACTGCTACGCCTGGGCTTATGTGTGCAGCTGGAACTTTGCATTTCAGGCACTCACTTGACCAACAGTCAACAGAGCAAGGGCCTCCCGCTCAGCTTTCTCCAGGTGCTGCACGACTCCTGCTTGATGGCACTGGCTCCCAGCACTGACCTTGTCAGCATGACATTTTCCACTAGAGCAAAACCAAGCTGATGCGCACTGTATTTCAGCTGTGTGTGACCAGCTGGTTTTGAATAGTAACAATTTACTTTTGGAGCCCATTTCCTATCCAGTTTATAAGATGGCCCATATCTGGCAGGGGGTTCCTTGCTGAACAATCCTTGCCTTTTAGGCTAGAATACTCAGAAACCATAAACAAAAATAATGACATAAATAAATTGTAAGGCAAATGTCAGAGCCCTTTTATAACACAGAGTCCTGATTCTTTTGCTGCTCATGAAATTTACATAGGAAATGTTTGCTACAAAAAAGGAATAGCGATCAAAGAATTACAGTTATAAAAGATGGAATTGGTAATATTGGGCAGGCATTATGTTATCCACCTGTGAAGGACTGAATACTAAATATTCCTACCTACTTTCATAATGGTCATCCCTTAAGGTTCTAATACTGATGTAATGATTTATTGTTGTGCTTCCAGTAATTGGCCAGACAGCTTATCTTCAAATTTAAGCCTAATTATAGCAGCAAACTGCACAATTAAGATGGCAGGAAAAAATAAAAATAATAAAAGATGGCAGAACTATTAGACTATAGGATTTGCATACTGTGTAAAATGTTTCCTCATTTTACCAAAGGGGATTATGGAAGCTCTTGAATTATCAGTAAGCATAGGGGTTCTATCCTAGAAAGCTATTTTAGTGCATCATGAGACTAGAATTAATATAGCTTGGGTTTTATGAATAAGCAGTCTATGAATAGAAGAGGACCAATAGTTTTCTAACTGACCCATTTATTTACCATTTCAATGGGCCATATTAGGAAAAATTCACTCAGGACTTGAACCCACACCATGCCAGTATTCACATTACCCACTCCTGACTCGAAAGTTGCTTCTAATGGCAGCGGGTATACGTAGGAAATCTATACTAGCACCTTGCATAATTCCATTTGTCTAACGTGACCATCACTATTCCAGGAATAAAAGTCATAAGTGATCTGTGAATGAGCCCTCCTAGGAGACAACATTGACTGGCACGGCAAAGTTCAGAACTGTTATCTCCAACATCCTCTGTCATTGCAGAGGGGAGAGCAGCTCAGATTTAGGAAAGTTTACAAACTTCTGCTATTTAAAAAGCATAAATGACAGAGAGTATTTAAAGGTCCACAAGCACTATAAGTATATGCAGAATCACTCAGAGATGCTTTGTTTTTCCTGTGTGAATAAAACCCAAACATCATTATTTAAGGTGGAAATTTCTTCCTTTACCTCCATAGCACACCAATTAGTTATAAATTCATATATTTTGTTTTGAATTTTTTCCTACACAGATTTCCTGGTTTTATGGTATTGTGTGTCTTTTTCAAAACATGAAACAATACATTAATAAAGAAGCATGCTTTGGAAGTCAAAACAAAAGACAGGAAAACTGTTCACGCTCTGACAATCAGTATTCCTTACAACTGCCAGAGACTTATTTTTAAAATAAGCTAGTACTCAGCTCATGTATATGCTATTTGGCATAAACACGTTTTAGAAGTTCAAGAGGCCTTAGCTTCATGTATTTCTTTCTTTTCTTTTTTTTTTTTTTTTTTGACCTCTTGGACCCCTCAAATGGATCTTGAAATCCAGGGATTCTTTTTTGTTTGTTTGTTTTTCTTTGTTTTGTTTTTTGGCCAAGGCTGGGTTTGAACTTGCGACCTCCAGTATATGGGGCTGGCGCCCTACTCACTGAGCCATGGCACTGCCCTCTTTCTTTCTTTTTTTCTTTTTTTTTTTTTTGGTGGGACAGAGTTCTACCCTATGCTCTGAGCAGAGTGCAATGGTGTCGTAGCTCACTGCAACCGCAGACTCCGGCTGTGGGCACCCTGCTGCCTTAGCCTCTGAAGCTGCTGGGATTACAGGCACTCACTCCAGCACCCGGCTGGGTCTTTCAATTTCTTCCATGAGTTGAGGGTCTCACTCTCACTCAGACAAGCCTC
The DNA here is from genome assembly GCA_963573935.1 of Arctocebus calabarensis. Taxonomy (NCBI): domain Eukaryota; kingdom Metazoa; phylum Chordata; class Mammalia; order Primates; family Lorisidae; genus Arctocebus; species Arctocebus calabarensis. Next base: position 2,441 of record CAUYON010097997.1, on the reverse strand, counting down.
GAACTCCTGAGCCCAAGCCTCCCACATTGCTAGGATTACAGGTGTGAGCCACTGCGCCCGGCAGCTTCACATATTTCTAAAAAAAATAAAATGAATGCAACCACATAGTATGTAGGACATAGTACATATAAAAATACATAGTAACAATAATGATTCCATTAAATCAAGTTCCAATGCAAAGAAGGCGTGAGGGAAGAAGTGACAAACTCTGGAAACAGTGGATGGAACTTGATGTCTATTGTGAGACATCAGCAAGTCCTGGAATAAAGAAACTGCTTTGTCTAAACCAGAAATGTGCACTTGGGAAATGCAACCTTTGCAAGTCGTTATTATTGGTCTTGTTTTCAACACGTCTCTTTAAACATCCTACGAACCAGTATTTACATCTGAGAGATACCTGCTTAAGATGGTAACATCAATATTGTTTAAAGCGCTCAAATAAAATAGTTAATCGTTTGGTGGTAACATTAAACGAGGGTCTCGCAGAAGCTGGAGGTCAGAAATGCAGACTTATTTCTTTTTGAAATCCATCTCTTAATTTTTATCATTACTCGGAACTAGAAAGTACAGAAATAGTACCTTCTTTTTTGGCAACATTTTTGACAATGTCAAGCATGTCAACGAGCAAAGTCGCGTTCCACAATCAATGTTCCTACTACCTGGATCCCAGGGTCACAGGGAAAAAAAAAAAAAAGAATGTGTTAAAACTGTATTAAAAAAAAAAAAGTGATGAGATTCTTAATTAGGAAATGTTACATTGTTGAGAAAATCTTATTTTACTTTACTTTTTTGTCCTTGTTACTTTTCTTTTTCTTTTTTTTGAGACAGAGCCTCAAGCTGTCACCCTGGATAGAGTGCTGCGGCATCACAGCTCACAGCAACCTCCAATTCCTGGGCTCAAGCGAGTCTCCTGCCTCTGCCTCCCAAGTAGCTGGGACCACAGGCACCTGCCACAACGCCCGGCCATTTTTTGGTTGCAGCCGTCATTGTTGTTTGGCGGGTCCTGGGGCTGGATTCGAACCCACCAGCTCAGGTGTACGTGACTGGCGCCTTAGCCCGTTGAGCCACAGGCGCCGAGCCTGTCCTTGTTCCTTTAAATTGATTTTTTAGGTTAAGTTATAGTTACAGTAAAAGTCACTTTTCCAGGTGGGGAGCTGTGTGCATTTTGATACGCATATAATCAAGTGGTCACCACCAGAATCCAGACAGAGAAGATTTCCATCACTGCGAACAGTTGCCCCAGGCCCCTGTGCAGTTGATCTCCTCCCGTCCCCACGCGGGTTTCAGGTCTTCCTCGTACGAGATAATTTCCCGGGTACACTGCAGCTTCTTCAGGGCCTACTGTTGGTTCACTCGTCCAGTGTCCACTGAGCGCCTACTAATCGCAGGCACTGTGCGATACGTGACCAGGGACACAAAGAGCAGGAGCCTGTGCTCCCCTGAGAGAGCTCCCAGGGATGTGCTGGTCAAAGTTCTCTGGTTGCACTGGAAAGAACAGAAAACGCTTGAGAGAGCTTGAGTCAAAGGAGTTTTTTTAAGGATATAAAGGATACAGCATCCTGGTGACTCTGAGAACACAAAATTACATTCAGACAGGCTTCAAGTGAACAAGGCTGGGAACAGAAAAGCGGAACGGCAGGAAGCACGGACAATATCCGTGGGCCATACTGCCTCGCCATGTTCCACTGTCAGCGTGCTGTGAGCGCCTATGTCCAACTGCTCCCTCCAACTCATACGCACACCACCAGTTGGACCTCTATGTCTCAGTTAAAATTTCTAAGAAAGGAAATATGATTAGCCCAGCTCCACCATCTATGATTTCTGCGGCTTCCCTTTCCATTCAAAGTGGGGTTCCAGCCTCTTATTAACAGCCATGACCTAGGAAATTGAGGTCATTTTGAGCCTGAGAATGTCTTATTCCAGGAAGAAGGCAGTTGTTACAAAAAGTATTTATTCCCAAATCCATAACTATACAGAGGGTGTCTGGAAAGCCGGTTGCCAAATTTTTCGCCCAGCCTCTAAGCTGCAACTGGGATGACTCGCTGTTCTCTCATGCCTCCCTAATCATGCCCGAAAGTCCTGCTCCCCATTTGGGGAGGGACATATTAACTAAAGCAGGAACTTTTCCCTCCTGGAGATCTAGTCATGATCAAAACTCTTCCCTCTAATTCACCTTCCCTGACCCCAACTTGGGAAGTCCCCTTTCCTGTTATCTGGTCTTCTACTGTTAAAGTTATAGGAGTCGATTCCTGCATACATCATTCAGGAGTAAAATCCTGGAACCCTCCATCTTCTACAGAGGCAGGCAATGAAGACAGCCAACCACAGACCACCTACACTTGTGAGCCAAAAGAAAGTTTGAAGTTATCATTTAGGAAACAGCAAGAAAAACCCTAATATGCTTTTCTTTTAGCATCACTGAATAAGTGCTTCTGACCTGA